>MCJB01006469.1:0-112594 GCA_002018475.1 Nicotiana obtusifolia
AAGTTGCCTTAACACTTTGGAGTAAGGCAACTTTTGGAGACATTTTCCATATCATAGCAAGCATGGAGGAAGTGGTGTGGGTACATGAAAAACAATTTGAAGAGAGACCCACGGCTCAAAACAGGGAAAGACTGCAAAAGGTGCAAGCACAACTACTGAGACACCTAGCAGTGGAGGAACAATTTTGGAAACAAAAAGCAGGGATGTCCTGGTTCAAAGATGGAGACAGGAATACAAAATTCTTCCATATGCAAGTCAATGGAAGAAGAAAGAAGCTTCAACTCAATAGAATAAAAGATAGCTCGGGCATATGGCTAGAGGATCAAGAGCAAATAGTGGAAGCAGCCATCTCCTTCTTCAAAGAACAATTCACTGAGCAAAGCACCCCCACAGACTTCAGCATTCTTGAAAACATTCAGCAGCTCATAAGCCCATAGCAGAATGAGGAGCTAAACAGAATCCCAACAAAAGAAGAAACCAAAAGAGAAGAGTAGTCTTCAGCCTTAACAAGGACAGTGCAGGAGGACCCGATGGCTTCACAGGAGCTTTTTATCAGTCATGCTGGGAAATAATTGGAGAAGACATTCAGAACATGGTTACAGCATTCTTCTCAGGCAGATCCCTCCCCAAAAGTATAACACACACAAATCTTGTACTCATCCCAAAAAAGAAGGAAATTGAAACCTTCTCTGATCTAAGGCCAATCAGCTTGAGCAACTATATTAATAAGATCTTCTCAAGGATCCTACATGAAAGGCTACTACACATCCTCCCATCCCTAATCTCGCAAGAGCAAGCAGGCTTTGTAAAAGGCAGAACAATTGTTGAAAATGTCATTCTGGCACAGGAAATTATCACTGAGATTGGAAAAAGAGTGAAAGCAGGACCAAATGTGATCATCAAGCTAGACATGACCAAAGCTTTTGACAGAATATCATGGCTGTACATTGCAAATGTTCTCAGGAGAATGGGATTCGATGAAACTTTCATCGGCATGGTCATGGACTTGCTAGGCAATAACTGGTACTCAATTCTTATAAATGGCCAACCAAACGGCTTCTTCAAATCAACAAGAGGGGTCAAACAAGGAGACCCACTGTCCCCCACTATATTCATCATAGCAGCAGAAGCACTTTCAAAAGGGTTAAATGCACTGCTCACAAACAAATGCTTCAAAGGTTTCGGAATGACAAGGAGAAGTCCAAGAATCAACCACCTAGCATATGCAGACGACATGATCATATTTGCTTCAACAGATGTCAATTCACTGCACATGATCATGGACACACTAAAGACTTATGAAGCAGCTTCAGGACAACTTATAAATAAGAGTAAGTCAGCTATCTACCTGCATCACTCAGCAACACAAGAGGTAGTAGCAAGAACTGAAAGAATAACAGGAATTGAAAGGCAACATTTCCCATTCACATACCTAGGTTGCCTCATCTTCTACTCAAGGAAGAAAATCATCTACTACCAAGGCATTGTGAATAAGATTCAAGATAGACTACACTCTTGGAAAGGCAAGCTACTATCCATAGGAGGAAGAACCATACTGATAAAGCACGTCCTACAAAGCATGCCAATACATCTGCTATCGGCAATAAATCCTCCCAAGCAAGTAATTAACAACATTCACAAATTGTTCGCTCAATTCTTTTGGAGCAGCACAGTAGGAGGTACTAGCAGACACTGGGCATCATGGGACAATCTATGCCTTCCACAGGAAGAAGGAGGAGCAGGTTTTAGATCTCTACATGACATCTCAAAGGCCCTCTTCTGCAAACTATGGTGGAACTTCAGAACCAAACCTAGTCTATGGAGTGCATACATGACACAGAAATACTGTAAAACACACAACGCAGTAACTGTGCAATGGAGGAAAGGATCACAGATTTGGAAAAAAATGCTTGAAAGCAGAGAAATAATAGAACATCAAATAGCTTGGCAACTGAAGATGGGATCCTCACTCTTCTGGTATGACAACTGGACAAGGCTTGGAGCTCTATACTTCCTAACCCCACCACACCTTCCAATTGATGAATCAATTCAGAATGTGAATGACACCCTGATTGATGGCAACTGGAATGCACATCAAATTTCAGCTCACTTAAATCAAGAGCTAGTAGAGCACATCATCACCACAGTAAAGCCTCCAAGAACAGAGCAAATAATGGACATTCCGTACTGGATGCTTCAGAATCAAGGCCACTTCACAGTCAAAAAAGCATGGGAATACCTGAGGAAAAGGGAAGACCCCAGACTGGCATACGAAAAGATATGGGTAAAGGGCCTCCCTTTCAAAATTGCTTTCTTCATGTGGAGAGTATGGAGAGCTAAATTACCACTGGATGACATCCTAAAAAGATGGGGATACCAATTGCCTTCGAAATGCTAGTGTTGCACTTAATCGAAAGAAGAAAGCATGACTCATCTTTTCTACACATCAACCACAGCTAAAAGAGTCTGGAAACACTTCACGCAACCAGCAGGAATCTCAATTGAAGAACTAAATTTCCACCAAGCAATAATAAAATGCTGGACTATCCAAACAGTCAGCAGAATGAAGCCAATTATGCAGGCGCTTCCATCCTGCATTATATGGGAATTGTGGAAAAGGAGAAACAGCTATAAGCATGGAGAACCATTCACAACAGGCAGAGTCATCTACCAAGTCTCCACAGCATTGCAAAACTTGGTGCACACAAGGAAGCCAAGACTTAAAGTCCCTCACAAATGGCAAGAACTCATCCACATGATGGAGAACTACACTCCAAAAATAAGCTACAAAAAGATTGTCTGGGATCCTCCACAGCCAGGGTGGTTAAAGATCAACACAGATGGAGCCTCAAGAGGAAACCCAGGAAGAAGTTCAATTGCCTTTTTTGTGAGAAATCAAACAGGAGACCTTATTTATGCACTCGGAACAGAATGCATACAAGGGACAAACACGGAAGCAGAAGCAAAAGCAATACTTAAAGCACTGAGATATTGCAACACACAAAAACTCAACAATATCTGGCTTCAAACAGACTCAATGTTGCTAAACAATATCATCAATGGCATTGTGAAATCACCTTGGAGCATTGCAGAATACATCGAGGACATCCTACATCTCAAAAACTGCTTTGAATTGATAGTCACACATACTTATAGGGAGGGAAACCAGCTTGCTGATCATTTGGCCAATTATGCACTTAACATTGGCAGAATTGAGTGTCGCCATTTCAACCAACTAGACACAACTGGAAAGAAAATCTTGAACACAGACAAATCAAAATGCCCTTACCTAAGAGTGAAAGTGACAAAGGGAACATATGAGTGCTTGGGAAAGGAAAGCCGATACATAACAGGCTGCATTTGCACTTACTAACTACACTGTCTTCTTGTGCAGGATACAATAGGAGCAGCAACAATTCAATGGCAGCAACAATTTCAAAAGGAAAGCTGAAATTTCACCTGCTAAGCATTCCACCTCATGTGCAGGATCTATGGAGAGCAGCAACTAAACTACAGGAAACAGCACACTTGAAACAAGAGGAACAACAAAGACTGCAACATGGCAATTACCAGAACAACACCAGCCCTCTAAGCAAATTGAAACAGCAAAGGAAAAGAGGAAAGATTAAACAAGCAGCAATGCATATAACAGAATGCACACAACACCAATGGCAGCAACCAAAGAAAGCAGCCCATCACAAAGAGCACAAACAAGAGAAAAGGAACACACTGAAACAACAGAAGCAGGCAGCACTGGGAAAGCATGGCCACTTCAGTCAGTCAACACGCACAATACTGTAGAACAAAGGAACAATCATAAGCAGCAGCACACAACAACAAAGACAGACAGAAGGAACTGAGAATACACAAATTCACACAGGAAAAAACAAATGGAGCCTAAAGCAGCAGCTGATATCTCACGACAGCATTTTGGATATCACAGAAAACCACTACAGGCTACATTCATACCAAGGAACTGCAAAGCATGGCAAGATGAACAACTGAATAGGAAAAGCAGAAATCCCAGCATCAATAAACAACTTCAGGAGCATGGCAATAAAAACAAAGTCAAGGAAGCAAAAACACAGCAACCACAACAACAATTGACAAGCAGGAAGCAGACACAAAGCAAGAAAGAAAGAAAGCAACACATCCTCATCAGACAGACAGCATCACAAAGCCACAGTATCCACAGCAAACAAAAAAGCACCAGAAACAAAGATAATTGTCGTCATAGGATAAGGTTATTGGCGCAATTGCATTGTGTGGTATTAGCACCACAGGTGCTCATTCTAATGCAATTGCATCAATCACCTTACACCTATGCAAACAACAAAACACACAGAGCAAACAAGAGGACCATACACTGCATCATCTTCATAATCCATATCAAGACATACAAAACAGCCAGAGATCCCACAGATAGAAATAGACCAAGCAGCAAGAAACAACTAAACATCAAGAAGGAATCTGATCTTAGCACTCTGAAAGAAACAAGGCAGCACACAGGGATACTAGCATTGACACACCAGAAAGCCAGCAGTACCAGCACCAACAAAACAGACAGCAAGAAGCAGTCCAGCACAACAAAGACAATCAGCAGCAAAAACAGAATCAAAACATACAGCAATCAGCACTTCAGCAGCAGCAATCAGCTCAACAACAACAGAAAACTCTCACAACAGAAAGAATCCCAACACTCATTGAAGCAACCATCAATACATCAGGAAAGCAGTAGCCCCAGCACAAACAATAAACAGCAGATCAACACACAGCAGATAACCAGCAACAACTGTAGGAACACAAAAAGCAGAAAGCAGCAGATCATCACCAGCAAGGACTATGAACACACAACAAATAGCCAGCACACATTGGATCACAACTCAGAGCACCATGGAATCAACAGGAAAGCAACAAATAGTGGAGTAGAAGACAGAAAAATCAACAAAAACAGAAGCCAAATGTCACAGCAGAACAATCAACAACCAGCACAACTCTTTGACCTTGAAGCATTTCACTCTGATTTTGTACAAATGCATATCCATCAACTTATAATGGATATCCAATATAATGAATTAGGTCATACACAATGTATAGTTTATGTACATCAAGGAAGGAACCTAGAATTACCTCATCATGTTTTTGTACAGATGACTATATATCAACTCTATAAGATAGATAGCCATCACATTAACCTAGGTTTGACTCATTCTGTATTTTTTGCATATCAAGGGAGGAACCTTATTAGTAAGCAAAGGTTCCTGTACTTTTTTGGGGAGGTAAGGTTCATGTCCCCCTCCTTTTCTGTAAATTTTGACTACTAAAGCTAATAAAAGATATATTTTAATCAAAAAAAATAAAAATATGTCACACTTATGTATATTATTTTGGAGGCTTGTTGGATCTCATGACCATAAGCTTGTAACTTGAATTTGGTGACCTAGTTTTGCTATTTTAGGGTGTGTAAATAACCCAAATATTGTAATAAGCTAAATTTACACTTTGTCTTGTAAATATATACAAAGGAGAATACTAGTTTTTGTTTTACACTCGCTAGTTTGAAATTCATGTATAATATGAACCTGCAGTCGCTTTAACGTGTAGATTATTGAAGAACGGTTGTAACACATTATCTTGATACTCTGATAATGGGGAGTTGAAGAAAATTTGGAAGTGCAAGGCATTTTTACAGTCCATTATGCGGTCGCAGAACTGATCTGCGGACCGCAGATCAGCCTAATATTGAAGCGAAAACTTGGGAAAAATTTTTGGACCATTATACGATCCATTATGCGGCCGCATTATCATTTCACGGGCTGCACAACCCATTCTAGATCTAACACAAAAACTTGGCTGCACAACCCATTCTAGATCTAACACAAAAACTTCTGGAGGAACATTCTGCGGCGCATTATGTGACCATAGAATAGGTCTGAGGACCGCAGACCGGTCGCAGAGTAAGGCTAGAATGACCAATTCTAGAGGGCCATTATGCGGTCCATTCTGCGGACCGCAGAAGCGTTATGCGGTCGCAGATCTACATCGGGGCTTCATTTTTTCTAACTTTTTAACCCGACCCTATCTCGATAATCAGACGTAAGGGACTATTTCTGAAGGGGATATCTAGTAATTTTAGAGAGAGGGAGTGCCCTAGAGTGAGAGGTGAAATCCCTAATTGTTCCTCCAAAATCTTGCTCAAGACTTGAAATTCAGCAACAAAGCTCACAATGTCTCAACCAAGAGGTAAGATTCTAGCCCTAACCCTCAATTTCGAAATCTTGTTTGGGAATAGGTAATGGGGAGGAAGGTTTTGAGGATAAGGGTTGTTGTTTATGCATGCATGTACATTCATGAGTTATGGGAAGGTAGTTGAACTCAAATGGGTAGACCTTGAGTTGTGCGGTGAAGGAAATCCTCCATAGGAGAAGCTAGAAATAATAATGCCCACCTAATGTTTGATAAAATGCTCAAATGAGCCGAAAACATGAACTCCTCCCTAATTTGTGTTCAATTTTGCCATATCTCTATATAGATCAAAGTTGCTATGATTTCCGGAATGGTGTAGTGAATTAAGGAAAGCTCAAAGTGAGGTATGTTGGCTAAACTCTTCTCTTAGAATTGAACCCCACAATATCCTTGTAAGTCCCCTGTTGCTCATTATAAATTGATTATTTCGAATAAGCCTTGTGCTGAAAGATATATGTGTTCAATTGTATTCCAAATGTTCTTGTTATGTTGAGTTACTACTTGAGAAGGTGATTAAGCATGGGATGTGTGTTAATATATTATGATTTGAAAACGTGATTCTAATGAAAACTAGCATGTCGAATTGTGTAAGAAATCACATGTACCTAAGACCCTTAATTTGGTTAGTTTCTCAAATGTGTATTTAAAGTCTTGAATAGAAATGTTTGTTGTTGACGATCCGTGATGATGTTTGAAAGTGAAATAGTAAATATAGAATATGAAATACGGCCAACGTGCCAACAATGACTTTATATTTGGGGCCATTAGTGCCAATGAAACAAAGAGACGAGAACAAGATGTTGAAATGAGTTGTGAATCCTTTAAAAAATAAATTCCTTGGGAGTATCTTTAGTCACCGAGGAAGGGTAGGTCAAAATCACCTAACCCTGAAATTACACGTGCCGGTGTAGGAGTCTTTGAGGGGTAAATCCCCGTGTTAATGTGATGAGGTTGTTTCCCATTATATGGGATGAGAATGATGTATTAAGATGTTTCCCCTTGAATGGGATGAGATTATTGCTAGCAAGATGTGATGTGATGTCGACGCACACGGCATTGTGGTGAGACGGCTTAGCCGATCGGGCTGAGATCGGACACCATGCCGCGCACATGGTGGTATTGTGAGTGGATGTCTCGGGGTGAGATGACTTAGCCGGTCGGCCTGAGATCGAACTCCGTGCTAAAAACACGGTGGTGTATCTTGACACCTTGATACTGTTTGAGTCTCTTATTGATTTCATGTTTTCTTCTCCGTTTACTGTTATTCATTCTATTGAGAGGGTGTTTAGTTTTACATACTAGTATTATTCCATATGTACTAACGTCTCTTTTGACGAGGGTGCTGCATCTTTAATAGATGCAGGTGGTTCCATAGCAGGTGGTATTCGTCAGTGATAATAGCACACCCTCTCCACAGCTGACTTGGTGAGCCCCACTTTATTTCGGTGTCCTATATCTCTTGTCCTTTGTACATAGCATTTTGAGGTATAGCCGGGGCCTTGTTGCCGGCAGTGTCGTTGCACTCTTTTATTTCTGTTAGAGGCTCCGTAGAGATAGTGTGGGTTGTATCTGTTTTTGGGATGGTTAAATTAAACATGCTGTAATCGTATCATCTATTCCACTTTAACTATGATTGTACAATGTACTATTTTGGAGACTTGTTAATGGAGCAACTAATAGAAATGAACTGGTGTTATTCACATGACCTCTACTATCTAGTTAATGAAATGTATTCTTCTCTTTATTCATGGGTGAGTTGGGTAGACGGCACTATGCAGGCTTGCTTGACCGGGGTTACTCTGTTGAGCTTCTGTCGCACTCCTCGAGGTCGGGGCGTGACAAACTTGATATCAAATCCTAAGGTTTTTAAGTGTCCTAGGATGTCTCGGAGCCGTGTCGAGTAGAATCCTTCTTAGTAGTGTATTGTTGGCCACATCTATAATTAGGATGCTACTTGGGAATTTAGGAATTATACCCTTCTTTGATGTTCTAGATCGATAAAGCTGATTGTAAGATTGCTCCTCCTTTAACTCGTGCATTGCTCTAATTTTCAGTATATGGCACCAGGAAGAAAGCAGGAACTTTCCAAGGAGCCAATGCCACCCCAAGAGTGGCAGTTGATTCTTTACTTGCTGATGTGGGTTAGCACTCGAAGGGTGAGAATATTCCCCCTTCTACTACACTGCCTGATTCTACTACACCTGTTCAGACTGCACCTGTCCCTACACCTACTGGGGGTGCAATGATCCGTCAAACCGATTCCAGTTCCACCTCCAGCCCCAGCTTCCGGTCCCAGTGTATCTGATGGGGATCATTGGGGAGCAATACAGATGTTGGCTCAGATAGTGACTTCCCAGGCCTAAAGATCAAATGTTGCACCCACTTCTTCTAGTAAGCCAGGGGATTCCACTAGTTCCAGGGTGAACAGGTTTCTCCAGTTGGATCCCCTAGTGTTCACAGATACTGATCCTGAGGAAGACCCCCAGGACTTCATTGACGAGATGCACAAGACCCTCCAAGTTATGCGTGCTACTGAGATGGAGGAAGCAGAGTTGGCCTCCTACCGCATGAAAGGTGTGGCCTACTCTTGGTTTGAGATGTGGGAGGACTCCCATGAGGAGGGGAACCCTCCGGCGAGGTGGAGTGAGTTTGCTGATGCTTTTATTGATCATTTCTTGCCTGCCGAGACTAAGGCAGCCCATGCCGCTGAGTTTGTGAGTCTAAAGCAAGGTAGCATGAGTGTGTGGGAGTATCATATGAGATTCCCACACCTCTCCAAATTTTCCATCTACATGTTGCCCACTATGGAGGCTAGAGTGTGCCGGTTTGTGCAGGGCCTTAGCTCCTTAGTTATCAATGAGGCCACTACAACTGCCTTGAGTTTTGATATGAATTATGGTAAGATGATGGTATTTTCTCTAGCCACAGAGACCCACAAACTGAAGAATAGAATAGAGCGTGAGGGCGGCAGCAAGGCCCGGTCCGCGGGCAACTTTGGTGGTTCTTCTGGTGGTGGTGGTGATAGGTTAGCATTCGGGGGAGGGTCATTAGGTCTCCCAGTCTTTTGCTCAATCTTCAGCCAGTGTGCAACCATCGAGGCCCAGTCATCAGCAGGGGAGACGTTTTAGGTCCATCCAGGGCAACAGGGGATCCTACCAGCAGGGCTAGTCTGGTGGGAGATTTCAGCAGCAGCAGAGGCCCCCATGCCCTAGGTGCGGGAAGATGCACTTTGGGGACGGCTTCATGGACCAGCACATATGCTACGGGTGTGGTTTGAGGGGTCACATTCAGAGGGATTGTCGTTCGTCTCACCAGAGCATGGGCAGGGGTGCAGCACAACTAGCCAGTTATGCAGCTACTACATCCACAACACCTCCTCCGGCTCAAGGCACCCCAGCACCCACAGGGCGTGGTGCAGCTAGGGGTAGTACATAGAGTCCAGGAGGACCCAGCCATTTCTATGCTATGAAGGGTCGCCAAAGTTCAGAGGCTTCTCCAAATGTTGTCATAGGTATATTGACTGTCCAATCCCATGATGTATATGCTCTTATTGATCCCGGTTCCACTTTGTCCTATATCACTCCCTATGTTGCTATGGAATTTGGGATAGAACCGAAACAGGTCCATGAGTCGTTCTCTATATCTTCTTTGGTTGGTGAATTTATTATGGTCGTGCAAGTTTATAGGGATTGTGTTGTTACGGTGCGTGGTTGGGACATCATGGCCAATCTCGTTGAATTAGGGATTGTTGATTTTGATGTAATAATAGGGATAGATTGGCTTTATTCATGTTTCGATAAGCTTGATTAGCGAACCAGGATCGTTAGGTTTGAATTTCCAAACGAGTCAGTGATTGAATGGAAGGGGGATGATGTGGTGCCGAAGGATAGGTTTATTTCTTACCTTAAGGCCACGAATATGATTAACAAGGGGTGTATCTACCATTTGGTTTGGGTTGCGGACACCGATGCTGAGGCACCTACACTTGAGTCCGTGCTTGTTGTGAATGATTTTTCGGAGGTCTTTTCGGATGAGCTCCTGGGATCCCACTAGACAGGGAGATTGATTTCTGGATTGATGTGATGCCGGGCACGCAGCCTATATCTATTCCACCCTACAGAATGGCGCCAACAAAATTGAAGGAGCTAAAATAACATTTGAAGGATTTGTTAGAGAAAGGTTTATCCCGGCCGAGTGTGTCGCCTTAGGGCGCACTGGTCCTCTTTGTAAGAAAGAAAGATGGGTCATTAAGGATGTGTATTGACTATCGGCAACTCAACAACGTCACGATCAAGAATAAGTACCAATTGCCAAGGATAGATGATTTGTTTGACCAATTGCAGGGTGCTAAGTATTTCTCCAAGATTGATTTAAGATCCAGGTATCACCAATTGAAGAAGAGAGAGAAGGATATTCCGAGTTGAACCCCACAATATCCTTGTAAGTCCCGTGTTGCTCATTATAAATTGATTATTTTGAATAAGCCTTGTGCCAAAAGATATATGCGTTCAATTATATTCCAAATGTTCTTGTTATGTTGAGTTACTAATTGAAAAGGTGATTAAGCATGGGCTGTGTGTTAATGTTATGATTTGAAAATGTGATTATAATGAAAACTAGCATGTCGAATTGTGTAAAAAATCACATATGCCTAAGACCCTTAATTTTGTTAGTAGCTCAAATGTGTATTTAAAGCCTTGAATAGAAATGTTTGTTGTTGACGATCCGTGATGATGTTTGAAAGTGAAACAGTAAATATAGAATATGAAATACGGCCAATGTGCCAATAATGACTTTATATTTGGGGCCATTAGTGCCAATGAAACAAAGAGGCGAGAACAAGATGTTGAAATGAGTTGTGACTCCTTTTAAAAATAAATGCTTTGGGAGTATCGTTTAGTCACTGAGGAAGGGTAGGTCAAAATAACCTAACCTCGAAACTACACGTGCCAGTGTAGGAGTCATTGAGGGGTAAATCCCCGTGCTAATGTGACGAGGTTGTTTCCCCTTATATGGGATGAGAATGATGTATTGAGATGTTTCCCCTTGAATGGGATGAGATTATTGCTAGCGAGATTTGATGTGATGTCGACCCACACGGCATTGTGGTGAGACGGCTTAGCCGATCGGGCCGGGATCGGACACCATGCCGCGCACATGGTGGTATTGTGAGTGGATGTCTCGGGGTGAGACGGCTTAGCCGGTCGGACTGAGATCGGACTCCGTGCTGAAAACACGGTGGTGTATTGATGCTAAAGATCTCCCAACTTAAAATATTGAAATTTACCTTTCCCTAACTTGAGACCTTGATACTGTTTGAGTCTCTTATTGATTTATGTTTTCTTCTCCTTTTACTATTATTCATTCTATTGAGAGGGTGTTTAGTTTTACATACTAGTACTATTCCTTATGTACAACGTCCCTTTTGCCGGGGCCGCTGCATCTTTAATGGATGCAGGTGGTTCCATAGCATACGGTATTGATCTATGATAGCAACAAACTCTCTCCTCAGCTGACTTGGTGAACCCCACTTCATTTCGGGGTCCTGTATCTCTTGTCCTTTATACATAGCGTTTTGAGGTATAGTCGGGGCCTTGTTGCCGGCACTGTCGTAGAACTCTTTTTTTCTGTTAGAGGCTCCATAGACATAGTGTGGGTTGTATTTGTTTTTGGGAAGGTTAAACTAAAAATGTTGTAATCGTATCATCTGTTCCTCTTTAACTATGATTGTACAATTACTGTTCTGGAGACTTGTTAATGACGTAACTAATGAAAATGAACTGGTGTTATTCACATGACCTCTTACTATCTAATTAATAAAATATATTTTTCTCTTTATTCATGGGTGAGTTGGGTAGACGACACTGTGCAGGCTTGGTCGACCAGGGTAACTCTGTTGAGCGCCAATCGCGCTCCCCGAGGTCGAGGCGTGACAATAGATTACTATCTTCTGAATGTTGCAAGTAGTAAGTTAGATTTGTTTCGTAAGTAGTACCCTCCCAAAGGGGTTGCTACAAGTTTTGCTATCAGAGCCTTAGTTTTGTGATTCTAGGACTATTGTGTTACTTGTTAGTGTACTTATTTCTTTTTAACATGCTTCATTGCGTGTATTGTGCATATGCATCATGTATATGTCCCCTAATGCAATGTGATCTACTTTATGTAGGAATTAAGTTATGGCCTCTTCTTCTAATTAACCTATGAAAGCCGCTCGTGAGGGTTCAGGTAACTCTTATGCCCAACCTCACTTACAGGAAGGGGTTGAAGAACACTTTTTTTATCTTAATTTTCCTCCTACTAGTGGATCTGAAGTGGGAAATAATCAGGACGCAAGAGTTGGGCCACATCTCATATGAGGGATAGTACTCCTGTTGTTGATCCACCTTTTCAGCAAATGGCCAATTTCTTTCGTCACTTGGTTGGAAAAGTGTCTGACCCTAACTAAATGAACGTTGAGAAAATGAGAGAAATGGGTGGAGTTGAGTTTGAAGGCACTGTTGATCCTACTGATATTGAACAACGGCTTAAGCCCATCGAACGAGTATTTGAGAAATTAGAGTGTTTGGAAGCTACCAAATTTAAGTATGCCATCTCACTGTTACAAAGGGATGCTTATGATTGGTGGATAAGTGTACCAAATGCCAAAGCAAAACCTTCGGTGCTTACATGGGATGATTTTTTCATAGAATTCTGCATAAAGTATGTCTCACATGCTTATCGTGATGCGAAGAAAAAGGAGTTTCTGGATTTAAAGCAAATGGGCATGTCTACTGCTGAATATCAACAAAAGTTTCTCATGCTTTGTCATTATGTTGGAGGTATTATCGATGGTGAAAACGATAAGTGCAGGCGATTTGAAGATGGTCTGAATGATCCTATCCGAAAGTCTATGGCGGTCCTGCAACATAAAATTTTTTCCAAACTAGTTACGACTGCTCTTAGTTGGGAAAGAAGTGACAAGGAACAAGCTAGTAGAAATGAAAACACGTATAAAAAAGCTAATTCAGATTATGACAGTCCTTCCAAAAGGCGAAATTTTGACGATTCCAAGACTGGTGGTGTTCATAACTCACCTCAGCATAAGCAAAGTAGATCAACTTTTTCTACTGCTAGCACTACAAATTATGGCAAGGCAAGACTCGTATACCCACTTGTGCACAATGTGGGAAGAATCACTATGGTATTTGCAAGAGAGCTTCTGGTGCTTGTTTTAATTGTGGGAGCTTCGATCACAAAGTAAAGGATTGTCCTAATCCTAACCCTATTTCTTTTTCGCGTACTGTAGGTTCAGTTCAGAAACTCACTACCACTCCTTCTCAAGGGAATAGAGGTGTAAGATCTAGAAACACCCAAACAGCAGGTGCAGGTGGAGCTAATCAATCCAGTGGGTCAAGAGCTACAGCACGAGCTTATGCTATGACATAAAGGGATGACCAAGATGGGGCAGACGTGGTTGTTGGTAAATTTCACTTATTTGGCTTATGTGTTGTTACACTATTTGATCATGGTTCTACACATTCCTATGTTTTCTCATCACTTGTTTTTCCTGAAGATGTGAAATCTGTGAGACTTGATTATGGTGTGCTTGTTAAAAGTCCTTTGGTCATCAGGTTGTGTGTAATCAGATTTATCGAGGTTGTCCCTTCGTGATTCAAAATCTAGTCTTCCCTGCTGATTTGGTTGAAATGACTTTCAAGACTATAATGTCATCATCGGTATGAATTAGCTTCATATATACCATGCAATAGTTGATTGTAGGTTAAAACGTGTGACCTTTAAAGCTCTTACATTTTCACACATCTAATATCTTTGCGGTTGTGGGAAGAAAGATGATTAGTCAGGGTTGTGAAGCTTGTCTTGCTCATATAGTGTATAAACACCTAGAAGCTCCAAGCCGTAAAGATATACCACTTGTATGTGAATTTCCTAATGTTTTCCCTAAAAATCTTCCTGGGTTGCCCCCGGAAAGGGAAGTTGAATTTCCTATAGAGGTTATTCCTGGAACTACTCCTATTTTAATAACTCATTACCGAATGGCTCCAGCAGAATTGAAGGAGTTGAAATTTCAATTACAAGAACTTCTTGAGAAGGGTTTTATTCTCCCAAGTGTGTCTCCTTGGGGAGCCTGTATTATTTGTGAAAAAGAAAGATGGCACTCTTCGCCTTTGTATTCATTATCGGCAATTGAATAAGGTAACAACTATGAATAGATATCCATTGACTAGGATTGATGATTATTTGACCAGCTAAAGGGTGCTAGGTTGTTCTCAAAAATTAACTTGAGGCCTGGGTATTACCAAGTGCAAATAATTGAGCAAAATGTTTCTAAAACTGCTTTTAGGACTCGACATGGTCATTATGAATTTTTGGTAATGCCTTTTGCGTTAACAAAT
The DNA here is from genome assembly GCA_002018475.1 of Nicotiana obtusifolia. Classification (NCBI taxonomy): domain Eukaryota; kingdom Viridiplantae; phylum Streptophyta; class Magnoliopsida; order Solanales; family Solanaceae; genus Nicotiana; species Nicotiana obtusifolia. The sequence goes on from MCJB01006469.1 coordinate 14,640, forward strand.
GCTCCTGCAATGTTCATGGATCTAATGAATCATGTATTCAAGCCTAATCTTGATTAATTTGTGATGGTATTTATTGACGATATTCTAATATATTCCAAGAATAGTGAAGATCGTGATAAACATCACTGCATTGTTTTGCAAATTTTGAAGGAGAATAAACTATATGCCAAGCTTTCCAAATTTAAATTTTGGACTAGTGAAGTGGCTTTTCTAGGACATGTGTCAGCTAAAGGTGTGAAAGTTGATCCTACTAAGATTCAAGCAATTTTTGAATGGAAACTGCCTAAAAGTCTAACTGAAATAAGAAATTTCTTGGGCTTAGCGGAATATTATAGAAGGTTTTTCAAAGGCTTCTCCATTATAGCCTCTCCTTTGACTAAACTTCCGAGGAAGGACGTAACGTTCGTGTGGGATTACAAATGCCAAGAGAGCTTTGAAAAGCTCAAATCTTTATTAACTAAAGCTCCTATACTGACTCTACCAACAGAAGGGAAAGTGTATGTGATATATAGTGATGCTTCTCATCATGGTTTGGGTTGTGCTTTGATGCAAGAAGGGAAAGTGGTTGAGTATGCCTCTTGAAAATTAAAACCACATGAATTGAATTATCCTACTCAGGACCTTGAGCTTGCTGCCATAGTGTTTGCTTTGAAAATTTGGACACATTACTTGTATGGAGAAAAGTGTCATATATTCACTGATCATAAGAGTTTAATGCATTTGGGTACATAGAAAGAGTTGAATTTGAGACTGCCTGGATGGATTGAGTTTATCAAAGATTATGACTGCACAATTGACTATCATTTGGGTAAAGCCAATGTATTTGCCAATGCTCTGAGAGTTAAATCCTTTGACGGTTTATCTCTAAGTCCTTTGCCCTTGTTTCTTGAATCAATAGCCATGAATGCTTGTCTTGCATTTAAAGTTGATGGTTCTATTATTTCTAGTTTGCAAGTCAAGCCAGTTCTACTTAAACAGGTAAAAGAAGCACAGAAGTTGGATGAGAAGCTTTTGAAACTGATCAAAGAAGTTCAGAATGGAGAAAATCTTGATTTTAAATTGAGGGAGGATGGTCTCCTATTTTATCAAAATAGGTTGTGTGTTCCTTAAAATGACAAATTGAGGAAAGGAATTTTGAATGAAGCACATACTTCACCATATGCAATGCATCCTGGAGGCACTAAAATGTACCAAATCATCAAAGAACACTATTGATGGAATGATATGAAGAAAGACATTGTAGAGTTTATCTCTAAATGCTTGATTTGTCAACAAATAAAGGCTGAGCATGAAGTCCTGGCTGGTTTGCTACAACCCTTGTCCACATCAGAGTGGAAATGGAATAAAATAACGATGGACTTTGTTCATGGGCTTCCACCCACTCAAAGAAATCATGATGTAATTTGGGTTATTGTTGATAGGCTAACCAAGAGTTCTCATTTCTTGGCAAAGCCATCAACTTCCTGCTTGCCTTAAACCAATCCATATGTCATTAGATCCCCACCAGAATGAGCATGAAACTATGTTAATACCAATGGTAAGAGACCTAACAATATACAGAATACAAGAGTAAGAAAGCAACTAGCAAAAGCAGATTTTGACATTAGATACATGCTCATCAATCTAAAGCTCTTCTTTTGGAAACCCTAACCTAAGGTTAGGATTTTGAGACTTGTCAAGGTTGATTAGTCTCCTCCCGGCACTTGGCAGTTCAGAGAATGTGTTTTAGTGTTCGATTCGTAGTTTTAGATGTTATTTTTGTGTTTTGATTGTGCGAGCAAGTTCGTATGATATTTTTAGACTTGTGTGGATGTTTGGCTTGGAGCCCTGAGGGCTCGGATGAATTTTGGACATGTTTCAAAAGGTTTTGAACTTAAAATGAAAAATCTGGTGTCTGGTACCTCTAGTGTCGCATTTGTGAACACCAGGTTCGCAATTGCAAGCTTAGCAAGGGGGCCTTAGGTATTGCAATTGCGATACCTAGCTCGCAATTGCGAAGTAGCTCAGGTAGAGGGGTAGTTCACATTTGCGACAAAATAGTTGCATTCGCGATGGAGACAGGCTTCACAAATGCAGATCCAGAGTCGCAATTGCGACATCTGCAACTGATCAAAAGGGCTGGAAGTCGGGATTTCATCCCATATTCTCTCATTTTAGAACTCTAGACTCGGTAAGAGGCGATTTGGAGAGGGGATTTTCATCTACAAACTCTGGGTATGATTCTAATCTATTTCCAGCTATATTCCATCAATATATCTTAGATTTAAACATCAAAATTATGTGAATCAAAGTGAAAATTTGTGAAACCTTGTCAAGTTTTTGAAAAATAAGAATTTTAGTTCTTAGAGTCGATTTGGACTGGATTTTGAAACTAATCAAATATATGGAGTCGTGGGGTTATGGTAGTCGTAATCTGCCTTTGGACCCGGGTTTTGACCGGGCGAGCCCCGGGTCGACTTTTGTTGACTTTTTGGAAAAAGTGTAAAGATCATGGCTTTTCCTGTTGTAATTGTTTTCCTTTGCATTGTTTGATGATATTAAGTCAATTTTGGTTAGATTTGAGCCATGTGGAGGCAAATTTTAGGGAAAAAGCTATTTCCGAGGTTGAATTGGCCTAGTTGAAGTAAGTATCTTGCCTAACTTTTGTGTGGGGGATCTACCCCTTAGCATTTGGGATTGATTTTTTCATTGGTTTATGTGAAAGCCGTGTACGTTAGGTGACGAGTGGGTACACGGGTTATATGTGGTAATTGGCCGATTTAGGGTACTTAGACTCTTTCCATGCTTTAATTGAATTGTCATATCATGTTCTAAATTCTCATAGTCAATCTACTCTTAATTTTGTTAGTCCGTCCTCACATGCCTTAAATGATTTTTTTAACACTTGTTCACATCATACTTGATATTTTACTCTTATGCTTTAGTTGAACTTGTTACCTCTCTCATTGTTACATGTTATCTATTTCACTGTTGATTTATCATTATTTGAAGTTACTCTTACATGTTACCTCTTTCATTGTTGATTATAATTAAAAGTCATTGTTACATATTATCTCTTTCATTGTTGATTATTCTTATTTGATGTCATCGATATATGTTATATTCTTATTAATATCGTGGTTACACATTATCTTTCTCGTTGTTGAGTTATTAGTGTTGAAGTTGTGAAAGATGTTATCACATTGAGGCGAAGTGTTAATTGTTGAGACATCTTTCTTGTTGAGAAATTTACATTCATTGTTATTATTAATATTCTTGTACACATTGTGGTTGAGCCATGGGCTATTGTTGTCGAAACATTGATATTGTTGATTATTGGCAAGTTGTGACATAAGGGCACTCGTGGTGCGAGTTGTTATTGTGATGTGATATTGATGCGCATGTGGTGGTATAAGAATATGGGTTCATATGCATGCAGCATATAAGGTGGGACTTATGCGCGTGTTACTTGAAGCGAATTACGTGAAGCCACACGGCGTCATAAGTTGGGCTAAAGCGCGTGTAGCTATTTCGAAAAAAATATTTTCAAAACTATTTGAATGTAAAGCTTACGCGGCGGTATAAGGAATGATTGTGATTGAAATGGAGACATATGAATACGATGCAGTACCTCGATTGTGATTCTTGATATATACGAGGCGGTACCTCGGTTGTGATTCTTATTGTGCACGAGGCGGTATCTTGGTTGTGATTCTTATTGTTTATCTCATGTTGCAAAGAGTTTTGGTGGAAACACTTCTTGTTGTTTGTTCTTCCTTGTTCTATCAATTATTGTCTGTATATGATCATTATGGTTCTCTTTAATTGATTCCTTTGTGTTATGTCCATGCTTCCGAATTCTGGTATTAGTTCATGTTATTAACTTGTTTTGTATTCAGTTATTTCTCCGCCTTCCATTATTTATCGTTATTATGTTTTCATACTGTTTATTATGTCCTAGTGGGAGTCTTGACAAGGCCTCGTCATTACTCTACCAAGGTTAGGCTTGATACTTACTGGGTACCATTGTGGTGTATTCATACTACACTTCTGCACATCTTTTTGTGCAGATCCATGTACATTTGCTCGTGCCGGGTGCTAGAGGTTGATTGAGTAGCTATTCTTCAAGAATTCAAGGTATACCTGCTCGACATCTGCAGACTTTGGAGTCCCCTTTTGTTTTAGACATTCTACTGTTTACTTCTCGTTTCAAATAGTATTGTATATTGGCACTATTAGTACTTTCTTGTAGAGATTATGACTCAGTTTCACCGGTTTTGGGAAGTGTGCTGCTAAGATTCTATTTCGGAAGATTTTATGAGCTTAGCAGTCTTGCTTTAGTATTTCTATTAATTATTTTTTCCAAGTTGTTATTGGATGTTAAGCTTACCTAGTCTTAGAGACTAGGTGTCATCACGACATCCCAAGGAGGGAAATTGGGGTCGTGACAACTTGGTATCAGAGCTCTAGTTTCATAGGTGTTACGAGTCATAAGCAAGTTTAGTAGAGTCTTGCCAATAAGTATGGAGATGTCTGTACTAATCTTCGAGAGACTCTGGAATTGCTAGGAACCTGCACTTCTTTGATTCCTTATCCTGCAAAACTTTTGACTTCGAAATTCCAAATCTTTGTCTTTCTATTCTCTTACAGATGGTGAGGACCTGCACTACTAGATTTGACGATCAGACACCCGTGCCCCCTGCTAGAGCTGCGAGAGGTCGGGGTCGGGGAAAAGGCCGAGGAGGGGCATGTGGTGCAGCTAGAGCACCTGCCCCAGCTGCGACAGAGGAGCCACCGGTAGCTCTAGTTGGGGGCAGGCACCCGAGGAGCCTGTTGCCACCCTGCACTTCAGGAGACCCTCACACAGTTCTTGAGCACGTTTGGTACTCTAGCTCAGGCTGGGTTGATTCCACTTGCACCAGCACATCTCAAGTTGGGGGAGGATCTCAGACTCCCACTGCCCTTACTCCAGAGCAACGGGTCCATGTTGATCAGGTCCCAAAGGTTATACCAGTACAGCTTGTTGTTTCGATCAGCCCGAGGTTAGGGCAGCATCATTTGAGAAGGAGCATCTTAGACTTGAGAGGTTCAAGAAGTATCATCCCCCTACTTTTTAGTGGTTAGGCTTCAGAGGATGCATATGGTTTTCTGGAGGAGTGCCACCGTATTCTCCTCACCATGGGTATTGTGGAGATGACCGGGGTTGCTTTCCCCACTTTCCAGCTGTCATGAGCAGCATATAAGTGGTGGCGGGTGTACCAGGAGGGTAGTCCAACCGATGCAGCTTCACTTACATGGACTCAATATTCAGGATTGTTCTTGAGAGAGTTTGTTCCTCAGACCCTTGCGGATGCATGGCACGCAGATTTTGAGCTATTGCACCAGGGTACTATGACAATGTCAGAGTATGTTGTTCGATTCAGTGATTTGTCTAGACACGCACCGCCTTTTTTTCTACAGTGAGAGAGCGAGTCCATCGATTTATCAAGGACCCAACTATGGTATTAGATTCGGCATGGCTCGAGAGTTGGAGATAGATACCCCATATCAGCAGGTGATAGAGATTGGATGGAGGTTAGAGGGTATGCAGGGCCGGAGAGGGAGGACAGGGAGGCTAAAAAGCCTCGAGGTACTGGGAGGATTTAGTGGTGGCCACGCTGCAGCTATATCCCTTCATGGTAGAGGCTATGTGACCCGTCCAATTCACTCAACACTTCTACCTTCTAGTGGTGCTCCAGCTATTCCGAGATCTCAGGTTGCACACTTTGCTCAACCACTTTCTAGTGCACCTTCTACACGGGGTGCCTTCAGCGGTAAGTCCAGACGACCAGGCCCGAGCCAGTTCCAGCAACCACGCCCACCTAGAGCTTGCTTTGAGTGTGGTGATACCCGTCATATGGTTAGAAACTTCCCCAGATTCAGGAGTGGTGCACCTCCACAAACTACTCAGGCTCCACAAATTCACTTAGGCCCACAGACTTCTTAAGCGATGGTTTCTGTCCCAGTTGCCACTCCACTCGCACAGCCAGCTAGGGGTAGGGGATGGGCGGGTAGAGGTCACCCTAGAGGGGGAGGCAGGCCAGGTATTATACTTTTTCGGGTATGACAAAGGTTGTCGCTTCTGACGCAGTCATTACAGGTATGGTTTTGGTTTGTCATAGAGATGCATCGGTATTATTTGATCCGGGATTGACTTATTCATATGTGTCATCTTACTTTTCTCCTTATTTGGATATATCTCGTGATTCTTTGAGTTCTCCAGTTTATGTGTCCACGCTTGTGGGAAATTATATTGTTGTGGACCGTGTGTATCAGTCATATTTAGGTGTTATTGGTAGTTTTGAGACCAGAGTTGATGTATTATTCTTTAGTATGGTAGACTTTGATGTTATCTTGGCATGGACTAGTTGTCGCCCTATCATGCTCTTCTAGATTATCAAGCCAAGACTGTGATGTTGGCTATGCTAGGTTTTCCACGGTTAGAGTGGATGGGTGCATTGGATTATGTTCCTAGCAGGGTTGTGTCATTTCTAAAGGCTCAGCGGGTTGAGAAGGGGTGTGATACTTATCTAGCCTTTGTGAGAGATGTCAGTGCTGATACTCCTACCGTTGAGTTAGTTCCATTATTGTGAGACTTCCTAGATGTATTTCCAGTAGATATTCCGGGCATGCCGCCTGCAGGAATATCAATTTTGGTATTGACTTGTTACCGGGCTTTAGCCCATTTCTATTCCACCATATCATATGGCCCCAATAGAGTTGAAGGAGTTAAAGGAGTAGTTGCAAGAGTTGCTTGATAAGGGTTTCATTCAGCCTAGTGTGTTGCCTTGGAGTGCTCCAGTCTTATTTGTGAAGAAGAATTATGGTTCTATGTGCATGTGTATTGATTATCGGCAGTTGAACAAGGTTACAGTTAAGAACAAATATCCATTGTCGCGCATCGATGACTTATTTGATCAGCTACAAGGTGCTAGACTGTTCTTAAAGATTGACTTGTGGTCAGGTTATAATCAGCTAAAGATTCAGGATCCGAATATTCCGAAGACTGCCTTTAGGCCTCGGTCGGACACTACGAATTCCTTGTGATGTCATTTGGGCTGACCAATGGCTCAGCAGCATTTATGCACCTAATGAACAATGTATTCCAGCCATATCTTGATTCATTCGTCGTTGTGTTTATTGACGACATCTTGGTGTACTCCCGCAGTCAGGAAGATCATGAGCAGCACCTAAGGATTGTGCTTCAGAACTTGAGAAAGAAGAAGTTGTATGTAAAATTCTCAAAGTGTGAATTCTGACTTGATTCAGTGGCGTTATTAGGTCATGTGGTGTCAAGTGAGGGGATCAAGGTAGATCCGAAGAAGATTGAAGCAGTTCAGAGTTGGCCCAAACCGTCTTCAGCTACTGAGATTCGGAGTTTCCTTGGTTTGGCTGGGTATTATCGCCATTTCATAGAGGGTTTCTCATCTATTACCACACCTATGACCAGATTGACCTAGAAGGGTGCTCTTTTCAGATGGTTCGAGGAGTATGAGGCGAGCTTTCAAAAGATCAAGACTGCTTTGACTATAGCCCCAGTGTTGGTGTTGCTTATGGGTTCAGGTTCTTACACTGTGTATTGTGATGTGTCACATGTTGGCCTTGGCGCGGTGTTGATGCAAGACGGTAAGGTGATTGCCTATGCATCTCAGCAGCTGAAGACCCATGAGAATAACTATCCCGTCCATGGCTTGAAATTGGCAGCTATTGTTCATGAATTGAAGATCTGGCGGCATTATTTGCACGGTTTCCCTTGTGAGGTCTATGTCGACCACCGGAATCTACAACATCTGTTCAAATAGAAATATGTTAATTTGCAGCAGCCAAGATGGATAGAGTTGCTTAAAGACTATGTTATCACTATTCTATATCATCCCAGGAAGGCCAATGTGGTAGCCGATGCCTTGAGTCGAAAGGTGGAGAGCTTGGGCAGTTTAGCATATCTACCGGCAGCAGAGAGGCCACTAGCCATAGATGTTTAGGCCTTGGCCAACCAGTTTGTTAGATTGGATGTTTTGGAGCCTAGCGAGTTCTTGCTTATGTGGCTTCTCGATCATTTTTATATGATCGCATCAGGGAGCGTCAGTATTACGACCCCCATTTGTTTTTCCTTAAGGACACGGTTCAGCACAGCGATGCCAACGAGGTTTCTATTGGAGATGATGGGGTGTTGCAGATACAGGGCCAATTATGTGTGCCCAATATGGATGGGGTGCGTGAGATGATCCTTCAGGAGGCCCACAGTTCAAGGTACTCCATTATCCAGGTGCCGCTAAGATGTATCAGTATTTGAGGTAGCACTCTTGGAGGAGAACGAAGAAAGACATAGTGGAATATGTAGCTCAATTCCTAAATTGCCAGCAGGTGAAGTATGAGCATCAACGGCCGGGCGGTTTGCTTTAGAGACTTGAGATTCCCGAGTGAAAATGGGAGTGTGTCACCATGGACTTCGTGGTTAGGCTCCCACAGACTCTGAAGAAATTTGACGCGGTATGGGTGATTGTGGACAGGTTGACCAAGTCGGCTCATTTTATTTCGGTAGTGACTACCTATTCTTCAGAGTAGTTGGCTCAGATCTATATCCGCGAGATTGTCTGACTTCATGGCATGCCGGTATCCATCATCTCTGACCAGGACACACAGTTCACATCGCGTTTTTGGAGAGCTGTGCAGCGTGAGTTAGGCACACGGGTTGAGTTGAGTATAACATTTCAGCCCTAGAAGGAAGGGCAATCCGAGTGCACCATTCAGATTTTGGAGGATATGCTTCGTGCCTGTGTTATGGATTTCGGGGGTTCTGGGCTCAGTTACAACAACAGCTACTAATCGAGTATTCAGATGGCTCTTTATGAGGCCCTATATGGGAGACGGTGTCGTTCCCCAGTTGGTTGGTTTGAGCCAGGAGAGGCTAAGTTATTGGGCACAAATTTGGTTTGAGATGCCTTGGAGAAGGTCAAGTTGATCCAGGATCGGCTTCGTACAGCCCAATCTAGACAAAAGAGTTACGCAAATCGGAGGGTTCGTGATGTTGCATTCATGGTTAGAGAGCGAGTCTTGCTCCAGGTTTCACCCATGAAGGGTGTGATGAGGTTCGAGAAGAAGGGCAAGTTGAGCCCTAGGTATATCGGACCTTCTAAGATCCTTGAGAGGATTGGTGAGGTGACCTACAAGCTTGCATTTCCGTCTAGTTTATCTGCGGTTCATCTGGTGTTCCATGTTTTTATGCTCCGAATTATGGTGATGCGTCTCATGTTTTAGACTTTAGCACAGTCCAATTGGACGAGGATTTGACTTATATTGAGGAGCCGGTGGCTATCTTGGACAGACAGGTCCGGAAGTTGGGATCAAAGAACATCGGTTCAGAGAAGGTCCAATCTAGGGGTTATCCAGTCGAGGAGGCAACCTGGGAGATCGATCACGACATGCGGAGTCATGATCCTCATCTATTCATAACTTCAGGCATGTCCTTATGCACGTTTAAGGATGAACGTTTGTTTTAAGAGGGGGAGAATGTAATGATCCGACCGGTCGTTTTGTGTAATTGCTCCTCATTTCCCCTATTTATGCTTCACACATGTGTGTTTATGATTTTATAACTTGCGGGGTTGGTTAGTTTCCAGGAAGCTTCCGGGTTGATTTGGATCCTTTAATTATTGACTAGAAGCTTAAATTAGAAATGTTGACCAAACTTTAACTCTTGAGAAAATGACCCCAGAACGGTATTTTGATGTCTCCCATAGCTTTGTATCGTGATTTCATACTTGCGCGTATGCCAGAATTAAATTGGGAAGTCCGTAGGTTGATTTATGTTGTTTTGCCGAAATTTGGCAATTTGAAGTTAAAACGTTTGATCGTAGGTGGACTTTTATCTATCGAGCTCGGAATGTGACTTTGGGACTTGGAATAGGTCCTTTATGCTATTTAGAAATTCTCTGCAAAATTTGGTATCATTTGGAGTTGATTTGATAGGATTCAGACGTTTAGTTGTAATTCTAAAGATCCTTGAACTTTACTTTGCAATTCATGCGTTTGTGTTTGATTCATAGTTTAGATGTTATTTTTGTGTTTTGATCATGTGAGAGAGTTCTTATGATGTTTTTAGACTTGTGTGGATGTTTGGTTTAGAGTCCCGAGGGCTCGGATGAATTTCAGACATGCTTCGAAAGGTTTTGAACTGAAAATGAAAAATCTAGTGTCTGGTACCTTTGGTGTCGCATTTGCGAACACCAAGTTCGCTATTGCGAGCTTAGCAGGGGGCCTCAGGTATCGCAATTGCGATACCTAGCTCGCAATTACAAAGTAAGTCAGGTAGAGGGGTAGTTCACATTTGGTACAAAACAATCGCATTTGCGATGGAGTCAGGCTTCGCAAATGCGAAGCCAGAGTTGCAATTGAGACCTCCTCATAGGACTAACAGTGGCCGCATTTGCAAGGAATTCTTCGCAATTGCGAGGGTTCGCAATTGCAAACTCATGTCGCAATTGTGACATCTGCAGCTGATCGAAAGGGCTGGAAGTCGGGATTTCATCTCCTATTCTCTCATTTTAGAACCCTAGACTCGATAGGAGGCAATTTGGAGAGGGGATTTTCATCCACAAACTTTGGGTTAGTGATTCTAATCTATTTCTTACTATATTCCATCAACATATCTTAGATTTAAACGTCAAAATCATGTGAGTCAAAGTGAAAATTTGTGAAACCTTGTCAAGTTTTTGAAAAATAAGAATTTGAGTTTTGAGAGTCGATTTGGAATCAAATTTTGAAACAAATCATATATATGGACTCGTGGAGGTTATAGGTAGTTGGAATCCACCTTTGGACCTGGGTTTTGACCGGGCGAGCTCCGGGTTGACTTTTGTTGACTTTTTATAAAAAGTGTAAAGATCATGAGTTTATCTATTATAATCGTTTTTCTTTGCATTGTTTGATGATATTAAGTCAATTTTGGTTAGATTTGAGCCATGTGGAGGCAAATTTTAGGGGTAAAGCTATTTTCGATGGTTGACTTGGCCTAGTTGAAGTAAGTATCTTGCCTAACTTTGTATGGGGGAATTACCCCTTAGGATTTGGGATTGAATGTGTTATTTGTGTTATGTGAAAATCGTGTACGCAAGGTGACGAGTGGTACATGAGTTATATGTGGTAATTGACCGGTTTAGGCTACATAGACTCTTTTCATGCTTTAATTGAATTGTCATATCATGTTCTAAATTATCATAGTCAATCTACTCTTAATTGTGTTAGTCTATCCTTACATGCCTTAAATATTTTTGGTAACACTTGTTCACATCTTACTTGATATTTTGCTCTTATGCTTCAGTTGAAATTCTTGCCTCTCTCATTGTTACTTGTTATCTCTTTCATTGTTGATTTATCATTATTTGAAGTTATTGTTACATGTTATCTCTTTCATTATTGATTATCCTTATTTGTTATCGCTTTCATTGTTGATTATCCTTATCTTTCGTTGTTGAGTTATTGGTGTTGAAGTTGTGATAGTCATTATCGCATTGAAGCGAAGTGTTAATTGTTGAGACATCTTTCTTGTTGAGAAATTAATATTCATTGTTATTGTTGATATTCTTGTACACATTGTGGTTGAGCCATGGGCTATTGTTGTGGAAATATTGATATTGTTAAGTATTGGCAAGTTGTGACATATGGCACTCGTGGTGCTAGTTTTTTTTGTGATGTGATATTGATGCGCATGCGGCAGTATAAGGATAGGGGTTAATGTACATGCGGCGGCATAAGGTGGGACTTATATGTGTGTTGCTTGTAAGGGAATTATGTGAGCCACGCGGCTTCATAAGGTGGGCTAATGGGCCTGTAGCTATTTCAGAAAAAATATTTTCAAAACTATTTGAATGTAAGGCTCACGCGGTGGTATAAGGAAAGATTTGAAATTGAGAAACGTGAATACGAGGCAATACCTCAGTTGTGATTCTTGATATATACGAGGCGGTACCTTGGTTGTGTTTCTTATTATACACGAGGCGGTACCGATTGTGTTTCTTATTGTACACTAGGCGGTACCTCATTGTGATTCTTGTAGTTTATCTCATGTTGCAAAGAGTTTTGGTGGGAACACTTCTTGTTTGTAACGTCTCAGCCGGTCGTTTTGAGCATTTGCATTCTGTTCAGCTATTTGAAGACTTGAGTAGTTTCATATAATATATTATGACTTGTGTGAATCGTCGATTTTGGTTTTCAGGTGATTCGGGATTGAATTTGAAGAATGATTCTCAACTAGGAAGCATAAAGTTAGAATACCAAGTTTAAATTTTGTGTATTTGACCCTGGATCGAAGTTTTGATGGTTCCTTTAGGTCCGGATGGTGATTCAGGACTTGGGCGTATGCCCGGATTTGTATTTGGATGCTTCTAGAAGGTTTCGGCACTATTTGGCAAAAGTTTGCAAGTTGAAGGTTAGGACTGTTCATAAGTTTAACCGGGAGTTGACCTTGATGATATCGGGTTCGGATTGTGGTTCCGGGAATGTGAATAGCTTTGTTACGTCAATTGAGACTTATGTGCAAAATTTGAGGTGATTCGGAGTTGATTTGATATGGTTCAGCACGAGTTTTGGACGTTGAAAGTTCAAAAGTTCATTAAGTTTGATTTGAGGTGCGATTCATGGTTTTGATGTTGTTATGCGTGATTTGAGGCCTCGAGTAAGTTTGTTTTATGTGTTGGGACTTGTTGGTATGATTGGACAGGGTCCCGAGGAGCTCGGGCGAGTTTCGGATAGGTTTGGGTTGTGTTGCGCTTGTTTTTAGTATTTCGATGTCATTTATTCAAGCATAAACGGTACCAGATTAAGAAAAGAGATCCAATTTCTATTTTGATTGAAGAATTAGATCCGTAATTACGGAGCCATATAAAAAAGAATCGTCGAATTTAGACATCGTATGAGGGAGTTATGCTCAATTTAGTGTCGGAAAAAAAAGCTGATGCTGGTGCTTGGCAGATGCGAAGTTGGGTCCGCATCTGGGACCCCGCAGGTGCAAAAAATTGTCCGCAAAAGCAGAAATGACAAGCTAGAAATGCGCAGGTGAGACTTTTTGGGCGCAAAAGCGGAAATGCCTGTGTATAAAAAAAATAGATTGTGTTCTTTTGGAATTTTGAGCTTATCTTGAGTTCTAGTGCTCCGATTGAGGTGATTTTTGCGGAGTTCTTCTAATATTTTCATGGGAGGTCAGTATCTAATCTCAATTTTTGTATTTTAACATGATTCTGGTAGTTCATTTGTGAACTAATCCAGGTTTTGATTAGAGAATTGGGGGATTTTATCAAAAACTTTTCTAAAGAGAATAATTAGGTTTTAAATATTGATTCGAAGTAGAAATTGGATGAAATTAGTATTGTTGGACTCTTAAGTGAATGGGTTGTCAGATTTCGTGAGTTTTGACGGGTTTCGAGGTGCAGTCCCGAGTTTAACTTTTTGGTTGACTTTGAGTAAATGTGTAAATATTCGACCTTTATCATTTGGGATTGTTTCCTTTGGCATTATTTGATGTTTTTGTGTTGCTTTTGGCTAGTTTCAACCCGTTCAGAGGTCGATACGTCGGGGATGGCATTTCTAGAGTATTGTTTGGCTTGCTCGGTATTGGATTTAGTTTCTGCGAGTAAGTAACATATCTAAATTTGGATTTGAGAGTATTTAACCCTGGTATAAAAGATATATTGAGGTGACATACATGCTAGATGAGGAGCGTGTGAGCGTGCACCGAGGAAATCATGATTCTAGTTGACTATTAGACTATCACCGAACTTGTTTTGTTGTTATACCTTGTTACATCCTCATTCTCCCTAGTTGTTGATTATCTGAGTTGTGATTCATGTTAGAGATCATGTTTAGGCTCTATGCTTAGTGTTTGAGACCTAATGAGACTATTACTGTTGTTTTGAGTTATTGATTTAACTGTAATTATACAGTCAGATCATAATTCATCATTTGCATATCATATCTCAGTCTCTCTTCGCCATTCACTGTTACATTATGTTATCATTGTTCAGGCTGAGTGGTATGAGATTTGTGAGCCCGTGAGATTTGAGAGATTGATGACTGAGTTGGGGCGTGAAAGCCAGATTGTGAGTGACATTTATGGGATCGGGTTGCACGCTGCAGCAGGCTTTATTGACTCATTATGTGATTGAACTGCACGATGCAGCATGCCATGTTGGCTTTTATTAGCGCTTGGGCAGGATCTTCCCCTCCGGACTGTGACATACCAGCAGTGAGTGCAGGTATCATATAGTGCCGAGTGATTGAGTATGCCAAGTGATTGAGTGTACCTAGTGATTGAGTGTGATGAGTAGGAGTATGATATAGTAAGATTGAGTACTCTGAGAGTGTGAGTACATGGGTTTATCATTGTGATGCATTACATTTGACATGCATACTTGGCATGTAGGCATAGAGATGCATCTCCTCATGCTATAAGGTATTGTGACATTCATGACTTTACATGCATATTGATATATAGGCATAGAGATGTACTTTTCCTATGCTATCTGATATAAAATATCTTATCGGTTGTTGAAAGATTTTGAAAAAAATCACAGTTTCCTGATATACTCATATTTTGGTGATTTCGGTGAAAGATTTGGGTTTTACTGTTATACTTGAAAAGCATGCATGTTTTCCATAACTGTGAACGAGCTGCACATAATATCTTTGAGTTATTACTTGCACTATTTTTATTATATTGTTACAAGTTGTTCTTGGCCTGTGGTGTGGACTCTAACCTTTTCCTAAGCTCATCCTTGCTTTCAACCTAAGGTTAGGTTTGTTACTTATTGAGTACATGGGTCAGTTGTACTCATACTATACTTCTGCACATTGCGTGCAGATTTTGGAGCTGATATGGTCGTGTATGGCAGGAGCTGGCATTGATGTACCTGTGTTCCGGCTATAGCTGCCTCTTGTTCTTGGTAGCTTTAGATTTATAAATTTATTCATATATATTTTGAATAGATGATGTATTTATTTCATACTAGCTTTGTAAACTCTAAATCTTAGAAGATCGTGATTTGTACTACCAGTCCTTGAGGAGTTGTATAAAATTCAGTTATTTCATGTTTGACTCTTATCATTATCATTATATTGTGGTTTATTGTTATTTGACTTACATAGCGGGTTAGGTTAGGTGCCATCACGACTAGTGAATTTCGGGTCGTGATATTGTTGTTTGATCTTCCTAGTTCTATCAGTTATTGTCCGTATATGATCATTGTGGTTCTCTTTAATTGATTCCTTTATGTTATCTCCATGCTTACAAATTTCGGTATTAGTTCATGTTATTAACTTTTTTCGTATCAGATATTTCTCCGCCTTCCATTATTTATCGTTATTACATTTTCATATTGTTTATTATGTCCTAGTAGGTGTCTTGACTTGGCCTCGCCACTACTCTACCGAGGTTAGGCTTGATACTTATTGGGTACCGTTGTGGTGTACTCATACTACAGTTCTGCACATATTTTTACGCAAATCTAGGTACGTCTACTCATGTCGGACGCTAGAGGTGGATTGAGTAGCCGTTCTTAGAGACTTCAAGGTATACCTGCTCAACGTCCATAGGCCTCGGGGTCCCCTTCTGTTTTATACATTCTACTGTTTACTTCTCATGTCAAGCAATATTGTATATTGGCACTATTAGTACTTTCTTGTAAAGCTTCTAACTCAGTTCCACTGGTTTTGAGAAGTGTGTTGTTGAGATTCTATTTCGGAAGATTTTATGAGTTTATCAATCTTGCTTTATTATTTATGTTATTTATTTCTGTCAAGTTGTTATTAAATGTTAGGCTTACCTAGTCTTAGAGACTAGGTTCCGTCACGGCATCCTAAGGAGGGAAATTGGGGTCATGACAGTGAGGCTGCAGGGGTTGCTGTTTCTATTGTATTTGATCGAGACCCGAGGTTTTCATCTAGATTCCGGACTAGCTTGCAAGAAGCATTGGGCACTAGGCTGTACTTCTTGGTCAGTCCGAGAGGGTAATACAAATCTTGGAAGATATGCCTCAAGCCTGTATTATTGAGTTTGAAGGTAGTTGGGACAAACACTTAACCTTGATAGAATTTTCTTACAATAATATCTATCAATCAAGTATAGGAATGCCTCCTTATGAAGCTTTATATGGGACAAAATATAGAACTCCTTTTTGTTGAAACGAGGTTGGTGAAAGGAAATTGGTGGGTCCTAAAAGTGTGCAACAAACTGAAGATAAGGTAAAAATCATCAAGGATTGGTTAAAAATTTCTTCAGAAAGACAAAAGTGTTATGCTGATCTTAAGAGGCACGAAATTGAGTATCAAGCGGGCGATAAGGTATTATTAAAGGTTTCTCCTTGGAAGAAGATTATGAGATTTGGCCAAAAAGAAAAACTTAGTCCTCGATTTATGGACCTTATGAAGTGCTTGAGAGAGTTGGCTCGGTTGCTTATAAACTAGCTCTTCCACCTGAGTTAAACAAGATCCATAACATCTTTCATGTTTCTATGCTTAGGAGATACCGCTCAGATCCATCTCATGTCCATCCTATTGAATCAATTGAGGTCAATACTAATTTGACATATGAAGAAGAACCTATTCATATCTTAGTGTGTGAGATAAAAGAGCTTAGAAATAAGAGAATCCCCTTAGTGAAAGTTCTTTGGAGAAATCATTCTGGCAAAGAAGTTACTTGGTAGCGAGAAGAGGATATGCGGGTCCGATATCTACATTTGTTTCGGGACTAGTATAAGGTAAATTTCTGGATGAAATTTATTTAAGGGGATAGATTTTACTTTGCACTTCCCAAACGTGAATTTGACGATATATGAAAATTGCCTACATTACATTGTGTTAATAAGTACAAAGAAGTTTCATGGTATTGCTATGTTTAACACTTAACATCTTTTTTGACGAATTATTATGAAATACAATATACATATATATATATATATATATATATATATATATATATAAAATATTTTGGGCAGCAAACTTTGTATTAATCTAAAGATATTTAATATTTTGAGCAGCCACCTTTTTCATATTTATCCAAAGTTCATATATATTACTTTTGTGACTTGCTTTTCCATAACCTCCTCTCATATTTCATTCCTTCATGCCAAAGAAAACCCCAACCCTCTCTCCTTCTTATCACATGAAATACTACATGAAAACCATGAGAATGTTTCACCAAACAACCAGCCAAACTAGTTTTTGGTGAAGCTCAAGTTGCTCCTCTCTTTTGTGACAAGTTACTATACCTGTTTTTACACTAGACAGTTGTTAGTAGTTTTATCATATCTTCTTGTATAGAACTCTGCATTAAATGAGCCAAGCTTTTCTGGAAAGATATTTCATATATCTATAACTCTTATTCAGGAACCAAAATCTATTGCTTTTATTTACCCAAAACAGGGTGATAAAATATACGGCAGGTGCTGCCCAGATTTTCTGTTTTACAAACCCTCCATGTACTACTGTTAGTATTTTGAGCATAACTCTTTGTACGAAACTGATATGGGGGTGATTTTAAGACTCTATAAAACCCTAAGACAGATATATATACTTCCATGAAGACTATAAAATCTATTTTTTCCGTTTACATCTTCACAACGTAGCCCCAACAGAAGATAGTGGTACTGTCCAGAATTTCTATTTCAAAAATTTAGGGTGATTTTCACCGATATCATGTTTAGTTTGACATGTTTAAATCACTGAACTTATATAGATATTTGATTACGTATTTAAGGTATATATATACCTTTGTAAAATCTAAGGAGAAGTGTTTGAGGAAGTGGACAAATTTGGTTGGTCTATGGCGTAGACGATTCGAATGTCCTCAAGTTGTGGTTGAACTGCTTTGTGGTAAACACCAAGGTTTGTGTATAAACTTGAAATTGTACTCTTTTAACTTGCTGTAATATTTTGAAATAACTTGATCTTTTGTTTCCCTTGTCTTCAATTAATATCGTTGTATCCGTGTTAATCATGTATTGCAAGATATTCGCTCACTCACCCACTTGTGCGGATTGTTTGATCATTTTACATTCTTGTTGGGACTTTGTACTTCTTGTGGCTGTGACTTTGTCACTCATCTCGGCATGCCTCTTGATTCGGATCTTTTTCCATCTTGACTTTTGATTTGTGGTTCGTCTTAAATTATGGAACTTGTCTGTGTTAAGTACAAACTAGAAAGCCATTTTTAATATGATTCTTGATTCTCTTGACTATTGGGTTTCGACCCTACTTGATTTGGGGCTTCAGTCCTTTTTGATGTCTGATTATGTTTAGTGACATACATATTGGGGAAAATGGATATTTGCCAAACTCTCTTGGATTGATGTTATACGTTTTCTTGACACTTGAATCTTGAACATTGATATTGATGCTTAGAAACACTTCAAAGTTTGATATTTGATACTTTTGATTTATGTATCTTCTTCATGTATCTTTATGTCTTATTTGAGCTATCTATGGCATCGAGTGGAACTCGGGAATTTAGTGGCTCTAAGCTTAAAGGTTATACGCCACTAAGCGTTATGCTTAGCAATAGTTTTTTTCTATCATAGATAATGTGCGAGAAGATATTCTAAGACGGCCTTTTGGAGTAGACTTATCCGAAGCTTTTGTGGAGATCACATTTGCATATGCTTCTAGGTTTATATAGCTTTGGGACTTGTACATGATCGATATGTCACACTTATGTATGTAATTTTGGAGGCTTGTTGGATCTCATGACCATAAGCTTGTAACTTGAATTTAGTGACCTAGTTTTGCTGTTTTAGGGTTTGTTAATTACCCAATTCTTGTAATAAGCTAAATTTACATTTTTTTCTTGTAAATATATACAAAGGAGAAGACTAGATTTTGTTTTACACTCGCTAGTTTGAAATTCATGTACAATATGAACATGCAGTGATGTTGAACGAAAAGTACAATTTCATCAAGAAGTTGCTCTAACGTGTTGATTATTCAAGAAGGGTTGTATCACATTATCTTGATATTTTCATATTGTATTTCATTTAAGAAATTTTACGAAGTGTATTTCAAAAATAAAAAAGATATTACACTTGAAACCTTTACCGCATGGGCCTATATCCGCTACAAAATAATTATGAGTGTCTTTATAGATTAATATAGTTCCGGGCCCGAAACTACACGTGCCGGTGTAGGAGTTGATTGCAGGGTGAGTCACCATTATATTATATTGAGATTATTCACCTTTATTGGGATGAGTTGATAGATAATGAGGACATGTCGAACCACACGGCATTGTGGTAAGACGGCCTAGCCGATCCGTCGAAGATCAGACACCATGCTGTGCACATGGTGGAATTGTGTTTCTATGTCCACCCGCATACATTGGGGTGAGAAGTCTTAGGTAATCGGGTGGGGATCGGACTCCATGATATGTGCATGGTGGTGTGTCGGTGCTAAGGATCTCCCAACAGAAAATGAAAATATTTACTTGAAGTCCTATTTTGTTTTAACTTGGCATTTAAATATGATTGATTTACTTGAAATCATATTCCATATGTACTAACGTCCCTTTTACGGGGAGCTCTGCATCTTTAATGGATTCAGGTGGTTCCTCAGCAGGTGGCAATGATCGTAGATAGCATCATACCCTCTTCTCAGCGAATTTTGGTGAGCCCCACTTCCAATCGGGCTTTGTGTCTTTTGATCGTTGTATATTGTATTTTGAGTTATATCCGGGGCCTTGTCACCAGCAGTTTCATACTAATCTTCTATTCCATTTAGAGGCTTTATATATATAGTGTGGGTTGTGTTTTGATTTGGGAAATAGACTATAAATATTGTAGTTATGGGATGTTTCACTAATGAGAACTTGTAATCTTTTGAAAATTGTCAATGAAGCTTATTTAAGTAATGGAAAAGGATGTTGTACACATTATTCTTCACATGTCTATTTCTTGTTATTGATTCTTAAATTGTTCATGGATAAGGTTGGGTAGGAGGCATCAAGTAGGCTTGCTTGACCGGGATGTCTCGATCGAGCACCGGTCGCTCTCCCTAAGGTCGGGGCGTTACAATGGCGCCATTGAATTAGAGTCTGAGGATGGGACTCGAACCTTCAAAGTAAATGGCCTGAAGCACTACCTCGGAACCATTGGAGAAAGGCAGCTGGTGGAACAATTCAAACTCAAAGATCTTCCTATACCAACCTCCACAACTGATTAGCCAAAAAGGGGTAATACCATCGTGTCACGAGTTAAATCAAGCTCTTCTTGGGAGGCAACCCAAGTGTTGGAAATGTTTTTGGTTAGATTTTTTGTCTTTGTAGGTTTATTTATCTTTGTTAAACATTTTGATGTGTGTGTTTTAGATTGCAAAGTACTCAAAATGTAGAGAAATGGGATGCAGAGGCACAGGGAAAGTGAAGAAAAGTTAATTGAGCTTCAGATGTTTTTCTACGGCCGCGTTTGCGACCACATAATGGTTTCACGGGTAGCATACTAGTCGCAAACATAATCGGACCTTCCTGAAAATGGTTTCATGAATTTCATTGCCCTCAATGGCACTCAGATGTTACAGGGTGTATATTTTCTATCACTATACATATTACTGTTCTTATATTATGCTTTCCTGTCTTACATACTCTGTACTTTATTCGTACTGACGTCCTTTTATTTGTGGACACTACATGTCGTGCTGCAGGTCCTGATAGACAGGTAGACAAAGCTCCCCCACCATAGTAGGCTGCCAGTTGAGCGTTTATTGGCGAGATCCCTTCTTCGGACTTGTCGTGGTCTTGGTATGCATTGCAGCACTTATGTTCTTTTAGATGTTCATAGACAGGTGTCGACTCATGTATAATTGGGATTGCCTTGTTGGAAAATTTATTTTTGTTGTATAGTTTTCATGACATCCTTGTCGGCCATGTTATATATGTTTATGTCATTATCTTGTATTTTTGGTTGATTAGGATTATTATCTGTCATTTATACTGATCTCGTTGGCCCTTATAGGTAATAAGAAAGGTTAGATAAAATGTATGTTGGTAGTCGGCAAGTAAGGCCCGGGTGCCCATCATGGCCCTCTGGTTTGGGTCGTGACAAACTTGGTATCAGAGCAAGTCTGTCCTAGGAATTATCTATGAGCCGCGTCTAGTAGAGTCTTGATTATAGATGTGTAGCGCACCACATTTATAATCAGGAGGCTATATGACATTTAGGGCTGTTGCCTTCTTCCTGAATCTAGATCGTGCATAGAGTTGAGTCGTAAGTGTTCATCTCTAATATTCACCATGATTCTTTCAGCAATGCCTTCAACTAGGAAGCAAGCGATTAGTAGACGGCTTCATACAGCTGTGGGAGAGGGTACCAATCAGGTGCCTCCAGCCAGAGCAGGCCAAAGTGAGCCTCAGAGTGAGGTGCCATCTCATACCTCATCTACCCCTCCTCCAGAGGATATTAGGAGGCACCCAGCACCTCTTGTTCCTCCGTCTGGCACTATAGACAAGGATATGCAGAGTGCGGTACAGTTGTTGACTAGCTTGGTAGCTGCTCAGGCTCAGAGGTAGAATACCGGTGCTGTTGATAAATCGGTTAGTGCGAGAGTTCATGATTTTATTAATCTAGACCCTCCAGTGTTTACCAGATCAGACCCCAAGGAGGACCCATAGACTTTTATTAATCAGGTTCATCGTACACTGCGGGCTATGCATGCTAGTGATACGGAGGTAGTAGAGTTGGCTTTTCATCGATTACGGGATTTAGCAGTTTTCTGGTATCATAGTTAGGAGAGATCCAGGGGTCCGAACACTCCTCCACTTGTGTGGAAAGAATTTTCTGAAGCCTTTCTTCATCACTACTTGCCAGTTGAGATACGACGAGCTATAGCTGATAAATTCTTGAACCTTCGACGGGGTAATATGAGTGTAGGGGAGCATAGTATGCAGTTTGATTCTTTAGCAAGGTATGCTCCCCATATGGTGACCGAGATGAGCGATAGGGTGCACCTGTTCGTGAACGGGTTGGGACCATATCTGATAAATGAGTGCACGACAACCTCCTTGGTAGAGGGTATGTGTATTTCCCGTATTCAGGCTTATGCCCAAACACTAGAGGATCGTAAGTGCCAGAAAAGGGCAGACAGGGAGCAGGACAGGGACCAGTATAAGGAGGCGAGATTTGCAGGGTATTCTGGTGACTTCAGTGGTAGTATCAGGCCCCAGTCTTCGAGGAGGTTGGCACCATCTGTAGCTAGTGCTCCTCCACAGTTTCAAAGGCCTTGGTATGATTGATTTACCTATGCTGGTTCAGGTCAGAGTTCGCGGGCACCAGGCTCACAATATCATAGGGATACTAGTCAGATGATACCCCCAACACCTCATTGTGATCAATGCGGCAAGACCCACTTTGGATTGTGCCACCACGATGCATGTTATCCTTGTGGACAGCCTGGCCATATGAAGCGAGATTGTCCTAACAGAGGAGGTGGTGGTATGGCTCAGCCGACTGGATCTGTGTCTGGTTCTTCCTCATCAGTTCAACCCGCAGCACGGGGTTTTCAGCAATCGACAGGTCGTGGTAGAGGTAGAGGTAGAGGTGCAGTGTCGAGTTCGAGTGGTACTCAAAATCGAACATATGCTCTAGTAGGTCGACAGGATCTCGAGTCATCTCTGGATGTTGTTACAGGTATATTGTCTGTGTTTTCTTATGATGTATATGCATTGATTGATTTGCGATCTACATTATCATATGTTACACCCTTTGTGGCTAATAAGTTTGGCATCAAACCTGAATTATTAAGTAAACCACTTGCGGTATCTACTCTGATAGGAGAATCTGTGAAAGGTTTTGGGTCGTGATAGCTTGGTATCAGAGCTTTAGGTTCACATAGGTCTCACGAGTCATGTGTAGGTCTAGTAGAGTCCTCCAAGTCGGTGCGGAGACGTCCATACTTATCTTTGAGAGGCTATGGGGTGTTAGGAAACTTCTCTTTCTTCATCTCTTATCGTGCAGTTGATGTTGTGCTAAGCATCTTTCTCTTATTCTCTTATAGATGGTGGGAACGCGTGCAACAGATGTACCCCGCGGGTAGAGAAGCTGCTCCCCCTATTGCTAAAGGCCGAGGCAGAGGCCAGGGGAGGGCTCCAACCCATGTTAGAGGATGAGGACGTCCTAGAGTTGCCCTAGTAGTACGACCAGTGGATCCAGTGGAGTATCCTATTATCAAGGAGCAGGATGAGGTACATGCTGCTGAGCCAGCCCCAGCAGATTTTATGACCGCACTGGGCTTCCAGGAGGTCATTGTCCATATGCTGCGGTTAATGGATTCTATGATGCAGGCTGGTTTATTTCCAGCGGACCCCGCGGCATCTCAGTAGGGAGGGGGAGCACAGACCCCTGCCGCTCAGGCTCCAGGGCACACTACTATCATTTATCAAACCCTAGGTGTACTACCTACGGGCGGGGTCCATCTAGTTGCAGCGGTTATGCTAAAGCTCAAACCAACCGTGATCGTTGAGCAGCTGAAGTGGTTAGACAGATGGACAAGGCTTCATCCTCCTGTCCTTGGGGGTGAGCGAGAGGACCCACAGGATTTCATTGATCGGTGCAAGGAAAGTCTATGTAACATGGGAATATTGGAGTCTAACAAGGTGGACTTCACCACATTTCAGTTCTAGGGCAAGGCCTGCAGATAGTGGCAGGCTTACCTCCATAGCAATCCAGCAGGTTCACCTCCCTTGACTTGGGATCAGTTTATATATCTGTTCTTGAAGAAGTACATACCACCTTCAGAGAGGCAAGATTCACTGACTTGTCTCGCCATGCAGCTATTATACTCCACACGGATGCAGAGAAGGTGCGGAGGTTTATTGCAGATCTGCACCTAGAGATTTTTCTATGGCCGGTGAGGCAGAGATGGGGACTTCCTTTCATCAGGTTGTGGATATAGCTCGAAGGATCGAGCATATCCGCAACCACAGCGGAGAGTTTGCACCGAGGGATAAGCAGCCCCGGTAGTTTGGTGGATTCAATGGCACCCCACCTGAGGCAGAGGTCATATCATGAGAAGCAGTCTAGAAGGCCCATGCATTCAGCACCACCGCTTGCTCGGACTGCTCCAGCACGATCCTACTTCAGTTCTATTCTAGAGAGTACTTACCGTCCACCAGTTATTCAGGGTTCCTCCAGTGGGTATTCAGTCTATCAGGGTCAGACATCAGGTCAGCAGTTCACCACTCTGAGGGGTTGTTTTAAGTGCAGGAAGTTGGGCCATGTGAGGAGGTTTTTTCCCAGACTTCGGGGCAAGGTAGTGCAGCATGACCGTTGGCCCATGATTACCGCACTAGCTACCACACCGCCTCGGCCGCGCGGCCAGAGGCAGAGGGTGAGTGGGTAGGGGTCGCCCTAGAGGTGGAGGCCAGTCAGGTAGAGCTCCGACTAGATTCTATGTTTTCCTAGCCAGGCCAGAGGCAGTCACCTTTGATTCGTCGGTACTATTTGATCTAGGGTCCACTTATTCCTATGTCACTTCTCTATTTGCTCCTTATCTGGATGTATCTCGCGAGTCCTTAGGTGTTCCTGTATATGTGTCCATGCCGGTGGGTGATTGTGATGTTGTGGATCCGGTCTAGCGGTTTTGTGTAGTGACTTTCTGCGGTTATGAGACCAGAGCGGACTTTTTATTTCTCGATATGGTTGATTTCGAGGTTATTCTAGGCATGGACTAGTTGTCTCTGTACCATGCCATTCTTGATTATCATGCCAAGACTGTTACCTTGCCAATGCCTGAGTTGCCCAGATTAGAGTGGAGGGGTTCATCTACTGGTACTTCCAGTTGGGTTATTTCTTTCTTGAAAGCTCAACATATGGTCGAGAAGGCCTGTTTGGCCTATTTGGCCTTCGTTCGGGATACCACTGTAGAGACTCCCGCAATAGATTCAGTGTGGGTGGTATGAGAGTTTTTCGATGTATTTCCTGCTGAACTAGGTATCTAGATCGTGATATCGATTTCAGTATTTATTTGGCGCCAGGCACCCAGCCTATCTTTATTCCACCATAACGCATAACTCTGAAGGAGTTGAAGAAGTTAAAGGAACAGCTGATGGAGTTGCTCGCGAAGGGGATCATCAAGCCGAGCGTGTCGCCTAGGGGTGCACCGGTATTGTTCGTGAAGAAGAAAGATGGGAGTAGGCGTATGTGCACTGATTACCGCTAGTTGAACAAAGTTACCATTAATAACAAGTACCCATTGCCACGCGTTGATGATTTGTTTGACCAGTTACAGGGTGCCAGGTTGTTCTCTAAGATCGACTTGAGGTTTGGGTATCATTAGCTGAAGATTTGTGCTTCGGATGTTCCGAAGACGGCTTTCAGGACTAGGTATGGGCACTATGAGTTTCTAGTGATGTCCTTCGGCTTGACCAATGCCTTGATGGCATTTATGGATTCGATGAAACGGGTGATCAGGCCATATCTTGACTCATTTTTCATTGTCTTCGTTGATGACAAATTGATCTACTTATGTATTATGGAGAAGCACGAGCAGCATTTGAGAGTTGTGGTTCAGACCTTGCGGGAACAGAAGCTTAATGCTAAGTTTTCCAAGTTCGAGTTATGGTAAGATTCTGTGGCGTTCTTGGGACATGTTGTATCAGGTGAGGGTATTAAGGTGGATCCCAGGAAGATCGAGGCAGCTCAGAGTTTGCCTCGTCCTACCACAGCGACTGGATCTGGAGTTTCTTGGGGTAGCAGGTTATTATCGTTGGCTTGTGGAGGGCTTCTCGTCTATTGCAGCACCTTTGATTAGATTGACCCAGAAGGGTGCTCCTTTCAGATGGTCCGATGATTGCGAGGCTTTTACATCCCATGTTTTCGTACGTAAGAGTACATCGTAAGACAGCTGATGTAAGCTCGGAAATGAGATCATCTTTGAAAGTACATAAAGTAAGTTAATAATGTTATTCTGAAGGTTACAAATATTAAATATCATGGATTACTAGTACCAAGAGGTTTGGAAGGCTTAGAGGCTAAACGAATTGAAGAAAATAAGTTTCGTCAAAAGTCGATAAGTTTGGAATGCTATAACACGTACTTTGGGGTGAGACTAGGGTTCTTAACATGATAAGGATGTTATTTTATGAGTTATTTTAGTTGTATGATAGTCGTGTGTTACATTTTGAAGTCAAGCGAGTTCTGGAATAAAAGTTGGCAAAGGTCATCACAAGTTACATTCATAAATGTTTTGAACATTAGGTCAAATGTAGCTGCGCTTTTCTCCCAATGTACTTTGAATTATGGGGTGATCCACCTACCAAATTGAATATATATGAGTCTAGTTTTTAATGCATTAAACCTTTTATCGATATGACATCAGAGTAGAGAGATATTCGCGTTTTTGCGAGATAGCGCAAGCAGCTCCCAATGGGACCCACTAAGGCGGTGGACGACCCTTGAACATTTTAAAGGGTTTGGACGGCTCGTTCTTTCGACCAAGGACAGTTCCCAAACTCTCTCAGCACCTCTCTATTAGTCCTCCATTGTTCCAAGTCGAATTTAAGGCGATTTTGCCTAGACCTAACCTAAAACATTAGCCTAAATGAAGAAAAGAGTCTCTATGGTATTGTTATGCCATTAAGGGTGCTTGTAAGCTAAGGGAAGCTTTGGTTCGAGTTTGTTCTGATTATTTAAGGTATTTATAACATCATATTGCTTGGGATTAAGCTTATTTATGTGTTGGTTAAGTTATTTGGATGAAGAATTACAAGATAGAACTTGAAGTTGTATAAGAAGTTGTTGTCTCTTATTGGACTATTTTGGAGTTGTGTATATGACTTCATATGGCTGGAGATTAGGGAAAATAAGATGGTTATGATAATTTTTATTATGACTATGTTGGTTTACATGTCAATCTTGTTGAGGAAATTGGTAACTAGAAAAGAAATGGCTATAAATCACTTGAAAGTTGTTCATAGTGATATTCTCTTGTGTTAGGCTATTTTAGGTAACATTGAAATTAAGTACAAGGTTGGAAATCCTTTAAAAGGTATTGATTATTATACTCTATATATTAATAAGTTCAAGAACGAACGATAATGGGGGCAAGGGTCCTAAGGGGATTCAATCCGAGCTTGTCGCTTGTCGTGATATGTTGATGACTTGTTAATGAAATATTTTGTACCCTATTGTTGCTGTTGATTCAATCATATTTATTGCTCTGGTTGTTGTTGTTGGTATATGGTATTGGAGGAGGCACTTGTTACAGGGGAGATGCTGCCCAAATTTACATAGCGAGCTAGTAGTTTAAGTTGCGGACTTAGCCTTTACTCAGCACTGATTTTGAATCTCCTTATGCTATGGTAGATTGAGTTGAGTTGTTTGAAGAATTTCTTGGAAGGTATTAAGGACTCAACGGAGTTAAGGTATGATAAGGCTATCCCTTCTTTCCTTTTTGGCATGATCCCATTCGATACAACCAAACGAGCAAACACGCAACTTTCACAAGTAACTCTATTCTTAGAAGTAATACGGATGCCTATGTTCTTCATTCCCCATGTGTCCTATTATTATATCGTCTATTCATGGGTCTTAGAAAATATGAAAGTTGATAAAGTTTATTCCATGATATTAACCGAAGGCATATTGATGTTATGACATCCTGAGAGATCTTATTGACTTCTTGTGCATTGCATTTATTTATACATGTACATTGACCCATGATCAGATGGCGTTATATACGCGTATATTATATGTATATGGGGTATGGGGAAAGGTTATGGCGTTATAGATGCACCACCACCTGATCAGCTGGTATACATTGATGATTTCACCCACAGAGGCCGAAATGATATGATGGGATGCCCTCGGAGGCTTGATGATGTTATGTACGCATATATATACGCATGATATGATATTTTTACACATATGCATGACATTATAAATGTTTCATGATTCACAGAGCCATTCAGACTTACAGGTTGAGTTTTTTACTCCATGTTTCTTTCATTTCTTTTATATACTACTTTTCATGCCTTACATACTTGGTACTTTATTGTACTGACGTCCCTTTTGCCTGGGGACGCTACATTTCATGCCCACAGGTCCCGATAAACAGGTTGACAGTCCTCCTAGTAGGCTATCAGCTCAGCAGAAGGTGTTGTTGTACTCCACTTGCTCCAGAGTTGCCTATTTGGTCAGTATGCTTTGGACATGTATAGATTGGTATGGCGGAGCCCTGTCCCGGCCTTTATGATGTTTTTGTACTTTTAGAGGCTTGTATACATATGTCATGTATATGGATAATTGTATGGCCTTGTCGGCCTATATGTTTAAGTGTACAAATGATCATTTCGGTCGTATAGGCCCCGTATGTCACATGTATAAGTTTCTATATCATGTTGGGTCGTCCTATGTCTAGTATTTCCATATGTTTAATTCTGGTTATCTCATGATGGCCCTTCTGGCCAACATACCCATGATGGTATGATAGGAAATATATGTTACGTTGGTACTCGGTTGAGTAAGACCGGGTGCCCGTCGTGGCCTTGCGATTTGGGTCATGACAAAAGTGATATCAGAGCAGTTCTGTCCTAGGGAGTCTACAAGTCGTGTCCATTAGAGTCTTGTTTATGGGTGTGTTATGAACCACACTTATAAGCAGGAGTCTTTCTTCTTACTCTAGATCGTGTTGTAGAGCTCAGTTGTAAGAATTCAAACTCCTAAATTCTATTTTATCCATGATTCGACGATACATACATCCACAATGACAGTTGGTAAGAGATTGAATGTGGTTGTGGAAAATTGAGTTAGAGGAACTCGATTTTGCATCATGCTTATGATGAGTAAATATGAGGTCTTCAGCATATCATGTGTGTACTAAGACGTGTAAGCTCCTTGATAAGGAGCCCTAAGGCATGAATATCTATCCACCTATATGGTAAAAAGCAATAAGAGAATCAGAAGGTAGATACAAGTTTCAACAAGTAAAAGAAGCAAGGTGAAGAAGGGTACGAGGTAACTAGTTAGTGAAGATTATCAGTAATTACAATTCAGACAGAGAAATATAAGCATACTGAGTTACTTTCAACAATAATAGAGGTATGTACAATTGGCCACATCCCTGGGAGCTAACAGATTAGTTATACCCTATGGGAGCTAACAGATATTGTTTAAGAGAAGGATGGGATATCAGGATCCAGCTGAGGTTAGAGTAACCCAAAATGGTGGATGGATTGTTATCATTAGCTAACATTTTCGAAAGATAGTGCAAATGTGGTAATAGATCTCCTTATGAGACACCCAGATGGTGAACTCTAGAATAGTATAGCCAGATATGAATACTAGAATATTCAGAGATTTCAGAAGATAGGTAGTGGAATCCTAGAAGTGATAAATATTTACCTTAGTATGACTCCGGTCCCTAGTAAAAAAATAGAGAATATTAGGCAACCCGAAGAGCCAGTGATATGAAGTAAGGGGAGCTAAAAGTGAAAGAACGTTTTGTTGAAGTTTTCAAGATAAAGTGATAGACAGAAATATTAGTCGGAGAATAAGAAGAGAGTAAATGAAGCATTATGAGTAAGATGTCATAAATAGGTGATAACGGTAAATAAAAATATGACAGAATGACAGAGTCTATAGTCAAGTGAAGGAAAAGACAAGAGGTGACAGGCCTTGAGACAATAAAACTGCATAAGCCATAAAGTCATACCCTTATTTCGAGAAATGAGTTGGTGACTCCAGCATGATTTATGCTAAGTTAGACCCCCAGAGTGATAGAAATCAGTATGGGCTAGTGAACAAGATAAACTGAAGATGTTCTAAGACACAGAAGTCACATACTCATGGACACAGAAGGAAGAAATCAGAAGATGTTGGAGACCAGAAGATGTTCTAAGACACAGAAGGAAGAAATCAATGAAATGGACTACAGATTCTACTAGATGACACCTTTTTCATGAATTCAAGCTTACAAGGAACATAAATACATACTGCAAAGAAGAAGTTGATCAATCGCAGCCACACACAAGCATAATACTGTTTACACTTACACATAGTGTCGAGAATGATAATAATACCTATACGATTTTAGAGCACTATCCAGTGGTATTAGCATGTTACCATGCTCAACCTGGAGGTGTGATAGAATTGTATAGGCAGTTTCTTCAGACAACAGCACACAAGGGCAACAGGGGAAACTCAACAAGAATTACACTGAGGAGGCCAGGACAACTCACAGGAAACATCATTAAAGAAAGCAGCAGCCACACTATCAACAACTCAACAGCATCAACATCAGCACAAAAGGCAGAAGACAAGCAGATTCTCTCCCACTCATGAAACAGCAGCAGCAGAGACATCCAAGGCATCAGCAACACAAACAAGGGTAGTAAATTGAATGAACACTCAACACAAGAGCAAAGCTTAAACAAGCAAAGTCAGAAAAGAAAAAACTACCAGAAGAAGAAATCAGAGCAAGAAACAACAATGCCATCACCTGAGAAGCAGCAAGAGAGGCACCACTGGAAACAATCTTTTGGAATGCGGACAACTCACAGAAAGCAGGAAAGGATCAGCAGGATAAACAGCAGCAAACAAAAGGGCACAAACTCATGGACAGAGAATACACTCCACCACAATTCCACAAGCACCAAAGAACATCAATGCAAGCTAGATATTATATGGACCAACCTTGACAGTTATCTTCAATTATGCTTTCCTTCCAAAAGTCAAAGCAAAATTGAAGAACACTTTCGGTTGTCATATAATATACTCCTTAGAACAACTCATCCTTTTGCTAAAGGCAGAATCTTTTGTACTAGAAGAAGCACGCAATTGATAGAATTAGAAATACATGTAATTTTGTGTATAATTGACCTAGATTCACTACCCATCTTTTTTGTAAATATGACCGACTATCGATCTAAGATAGAAAGTCATAACATCACTATAGGTCTAACTCCCCCCGACTACCTAGGCACATTTGATCATCATATGTACACATTTGTAACATGGAGGTACGGTATATGTCCCCCTCCACCTTTGTATTTTTGGATTATATTTATAAAAATCTACACTAGGCAAATAGCCTAGTGAATTAAAAAAAACTGAACATGAATTAGGGATCGAAAGATTTGATAATAGTCGGCATCGTGAGACTTTCAGAGATAGAGTTCCGGCAATAATAGAATAGACAACAAAAGAATAACCTTTAAAGTTCATTCCGGAATACGCTTCCCTAAAGAAAGCACTGTGAGTAGAGTTAAGCTCAAGGGACTAAGTGTGCCAGTTACACTAGGTGTCGCCCTCGTGCGTAAGAAATTCAATTATCCTTGGTACAAAAGGGTTACTGCAAGGCGAATAAGAGTCCGTGAAGATGTGAAAAGATGCCAAAGATGAAGAGGTAACTATGGAATAGTAGAAACGGTAAAAAGGCGAAAGGAATGAGATTGCGTTGATTCAGATCATACAGATAAGTTACAACTCCAGAACATTATGCAAGCACGACGCCGGGGAGAGGCGGTAAGGGTTCCCGCACAGGATGTTATTGATAAATAAGTGCAAATGAATACTTGATACACAAAGAGCCAGTGCGAGAGGTAAGTTAAGACAAAGGAAATAACCCAAAAGAGATTACGCAAAATGTAGATATGAGAATGGACCAATGAGTAGTTAGTTTTTCATTCAAGAAGAGTCTAGTTATGGCTAACAAAAGGATACAGATAAATCTACAGATCGTACAAGATAAACGTAGTGAACCCCAACATAGGGAATTCAATCTCGCGATATGACGTCGTAATCCTTGAGAAATATTCAAATAGGATTTAGGGTAGTTGGGATGCTATGAAATACGGTTATTCAATTATAGTATCGTGCCTAGATGGATCAGGCAAATCACTTCAAATGTTCCCCTATACGACTTGATCCCTAGTGAAAATGTATTACGTAAGAGGTTTCAAGTTATCAGTGATAGATTATGGATCGACATTAAGGTAAATCAACAATGGATGGATAAAAGTTACAAAGTATGAGATAAGATTAGCCGTCATTCTTAAGATGAACAGTAATGAAGAAGAACTAAAGGACTTAGATTTATACATATAGGATAAGCAGCGAGAGAGTAACCTGGAGTTGGGTAGCAGACCTCGGTAATAATAAATCGAAGTAAGTGTTATGGTATAGTATAACCTACCTAGATGTACATAAGCATAGATAAGTGAGGCTATGAAACGAGATATAGCAATGGTCGTAAGTTCGACAAAGTACCGAGAGAAAAACTTTAGTACACCTATAGATGCCCCGAGGGACAGTTTGTCATAGTTCTGTATACTTTCACAAAGTAAGGCCTAGAGATTGGCTAAAAAATGGAGGAAAAAGGAGAGAAGAGTCTCATAGGCACACATACAAGGCTAGAGTCGTACAAGCTGCATGACATAAGGTAGCAACAGTTATAAGATTAGAAGAATTCCTAGCCCAAGTCGTGGTGTTAGAAAGAGGCCTAAAGGGGGAAATGCCCTGGCCTTTGGATTTATTCACAGAACAATTGCCTAGATGGAAAGGACAATATTAAAGTATTTGCAAGAGCTATAGGTTATGAGACTGATTGTTCCAAAGGGGGGAATGATGTTACACCCCATGTTTTCATACGTAAAAGTACGTCGTAAGACAATTGATGTAACCTCAAAAATGAGATCATCTTTGAAAGTACATAAATTAAGTTAATAATGTTACTTTGGAGGTTACAATCATTAAAGATCATGGATAACAAGTACCAAGAGGGTTGGATGGCTTAGAGGCTAAACGAATTGAAGAAAATAAGTTTCGTTGAAAGTCGGTAAGTTTGGAATGATATAACACGTACTTTGGGGTGAGACTAGGGTGAGGTTATGTTATGAGTTATTTTAGTTGTATGATATTCGTGTGTTATGTTTTGAAGTCAAGCGAGTTGTGGAACAAAAGTTGGCAAAGGTCATCACAAGTACATTCATAAATGTGCTCAACATTAGGTTAAGTGTAGCTGAGCTTTTCTCCCAATGTACTTTGAATTATGGGGTGATCCACCTACCAAATTAAAGATCTAGGAGTCTAGTTTCTAACTCATTAAACCGTTTATCGATACGACATTGGAGCGAAGAGATATTTGCATTTTCGTGAGAGATCGCAAGCAGCTCCCAATGGAACCCACTTAGGGGGTGGACGACCCTTGAACATTTTAAAGGGTTTGGACGGCTCGTTTTTTGTCATTTTTGACCAAGGACAGTTCCCAAACTCTCTCAGCACCTCTCTATCAGTCCTCCATTGTTCTAAGTCGAATCCAAGGTGGCTTTGCCTAGACCTAACCTCA
The DNA here is from genome assembly GCA_002018475.1 of Nicotiana obtusifolia. Lineage (NCBI taxonomy): Eukaryota > Viridiplantae > Streptophyta > Magnoliopsida > Solanales > Solanaceae > Nicotiana > Nicotiana obtusifolia. Next base: position 47,970 of record MCJB01006469.1, read on the forward strand.
AATATTAGCCTAAGTGAAGAAAAGAGTCTCTATGGTGTTGTGATGCCATTAAGGGTGCTTGTAAGCTAAGGGAAGCTTTGGTTCGAGTTTCTTCTGATTATTTAATGTATGTATAAAGTTCTACTGCCTGGGCTTAAGCTTATCTATGTGTTGGTTAAGTTATTTGGATGAAGAATTACAAAATAGAACTTTAAGTCGTATAAGAAGTTATTATACTTGGAGCTGTGTATATGACTTCATATGGCTAAAAATTATGTAAAATAAGTTGGCTATGATATAGTTAGTATGATTATGTTGGTTTACATGTCAATCTTGTTGAGGAAATTAGTACTAGAAAAGAAATGGCTATAAAGCACTTGGAAGTTGTCCATAGTGATATTATCTTGTGTTAGGCTATTTCGGGTAACTTTGAAATTAAGTGCAAGGTTGGAAATCCTTTAAAAGGTATTGGATATTATACTGTATATATTAATAAGTTCAAGAATGAATGATAATGAGGTTGAAGGTTCTAAAGGGATTCAATCCAAGCTTGCCGCTCGTCGTGATATGCTGATGACTTGTTAATGAAATATTTTGTACCCTATTGTTGATGTTGTTCTTATTGTATTGCTCTGGTTGTTGTTTTTGGTATATGTTATTGGAGTAGTCCCTTGTTACAAGGGAGATGCTGCCCAAATTTACATAACGAGCTACTAGTTTAAGTTGCAGACTTAGCCTTTACTCAGCATTGATTTGAATCTCATTATGCTATGGTAGATTGAGTTGAGTTGTTTGAAGAATTGCTTGGAAGGTATTAAGGTCTCAACGGAGTTAAGGTATGCTAAGGCAATCCCTTCTTTCTTTTTTGGCATGATCCATTTGATACAACGAAACGAGCAAACAAGCAACTTTCATAAGTGACTCTATTTTTAGAAGTACTAGGGATGCCTATGTTCTTGATTCCCCGTGTGTCCTATTATTATATCGTCTGTTCATGGGTCTCGAAAATTACGTAAGTTGATAAAGTTTATTCTTTGATATTAACCGAAGGCATATTGATCTTATGACATCCCGAGAGATCTTATTGACTTACTTCTTATGCATTGTATTTATTTATACATGTACATTGACCCATGACCAGATGGTGTTATATGCGCGTATATTATATGTATATGGGGTATGGGGAAAGGTTATTGCATTATATACGCATCACCACCTGATCGGCTAGTATACGTTGATGATTTCGCCCACAGAGGCCGAGATGATATGATGGGATGCCCTCAGAGGCTTGATGACGTTATGTATGCATATACCTATGCATGATATGACATTAATACGCATATGCATGACATTTTAAATATTTCATGATTCGTAGAGCCATTTAGACTTACTGGTTGAGTTCTTTACTCCATGTTTCTTTTTTTTTCTTTTATATACTGTTTTTCATGCATTACATACTCGGTACTTTATTTGTACTGATGTCCTTTTGCCTAGGGATGCTGCGTTTCATATCTACAGGTAGATATATAGGTTGACAGTCCTCCCAGTAGGCTATCAGCTCAACGGATGGTGTTGGTGCACTCCACTTGCTCCGGAGTTGCCTTTTTGGTTAGTATGCTTTGGACATTTATAGATTGGTATGGCGGGGCCCTATCCTGGCCTTTATGATGTTTATTTACTTTTAGAGGCTTGTAGACATATGTCATGTTATGGATGATTGTATGGCTTTGTCGGCCTAGGTGTTTGAGTGTACAAATGATCATTTCAGTCGTATAGGCCCGTATGTCACATGTATAAGTTTCTATATCATGTTGGGTCGTCCTATGTCTAGTATTCCCTTATATTTTATTCTGGTTATCTCATGACGGCCTTTCTGGCCTACATACCCATGATGGTATGATAAGAAAGATATGTTACATTGGTACTCGGTTAAGTAAGGCACCGGATGCCCGTCGCGGCCGCGCTGTTTGGGTCCTGACAGAGGTGAGTTTTCAGAAGCTCAAGATTGCATTGACTACAGCATCGGTGTTAGTGTTGCCCTCCAATTCAAGGATGTATACTGTGTATTGCAATGTTTCACTCATTGGCTTGGGTTGCATATTGATGTAGGAGGGGGCGAGTTATTGTATATGCTTCACGTCAGATGAAGCCCTATGAGAAGAATTACCCCATACATGATTTGAAGTTGGCCGCGATAGTTCATGCTCTCACGATCTGGAGGCATTATCTTTATGGGTGTCCAACGAGGTTTACACCGATCATGCAGTTTGCAGCATCTGTTTAAGCAGAGGGATCTTAATTTAAGACAGCGCAGGTGGCTTGAGTTACTAAAGGATTATGATATTACTATTTTTTACCATTCAGGCAAGGCGAATGTGGTTGCGGATGCCTTGAGAAGAAAGGCTGAGAGTATGGGTAGTTTGGCATTCATTTCGACAGAGGAGAGGCCATTGGCTTTGAACATTCAGGCCTCAGCTAACAGACTTGTGAGGTTGGATATTTCAGAGCCCATTCGAGTTCTTGCATGTGTTGTGCCTCAGTCTTCACTATTTGAGCAGATCAAGGCTCGTCAGTACGATGATCTGCACTTGTTGGTTCTTAGAGAGACGGTGCTATAGGGTGGCGCCAAGGATGTTACTATCAGTGATGATGGTGTTCTACGACTCCAGGGTCGCTTATGTGTTCCTAATGTTGATGGTCTGAGGGAGACTATTCTATAGGAGGCACACAGTTCATGGTCTCTATTCATCCATGTGCGATGAAGATGTATCGCGACCTGAGGCAGCATTACTGGTGGCGGCGGATGAATAAGGACATTGTTGAGTATGTGGTGAGATGTCGAAATTGCTAGCAGGTTAAGTATGAACACCAGAGGCGAGGTGGCCTACTTCAGCAGATAGTTATACTGGAGTAGAAATAGGAGCGCATCACTATGGAATTCTAGTTGGGTTGCCGCAGACGTTGAGGAAATTTGATGACGTTTGGGTCATTGTCGACATGCTGACCAAGTCGTCGCACTTTATTTCAGTTGTGACTGTGTACTTTTCAGAGAGGTTGGCCCAGATTTACATTCAGGAGATTGTCGGGTTGCATGGTGTGCCTACTTCCATCATTTTAGATAGGCCCTCAGTTCACTTTGCATTTCTGGAGAGCAGAACAAAGCGAGTTGGGTACTCTAGTAGAGCTCAGGACAGCCTTTCATTCAGCCAACGGGCAGTTGGAGCGGACAATTCAAATTCTGGAGGATATGCTTAGAGCGTGTGTGATTGACTTCGAAGGGCAGTAGGATCGATTATTGTCTTTGGCTGAGTTTGCTTATAACAACAGTTATCAGTCCAGCATCGATATGGCTCCATTTGAGGCTTTATATTGTCAGCGATGTCGTTCCCCCATCGGGTGATTTGAGCCCGGCGAGACTAGGTTATATGGCACTGCTTTAGTGAATGATGCCTTAGAGAAGGTAAAGTTGATTCAGGAGCGACTTCGTACAGCACAGTACAGAGAGAAGAGTTACGCGAATCAAAAAGTGTGTGATTTATTATTTATGTTGGGTGACAAAATCCTCTTGAAAGTCTCGTCGATGAAGGGTATCCTGAGGTTCGAAAAGAAGGGAAAGCTGAGTCTGAGGTTTATTAGCCTATTTGAGGTGTTGAGGCGAGTTACGGAGGTTGCTTATGAGCTTGCTTTGCCTCCCAGTCTATCGGGAGTTCATCCGGTGTTCCATGTGTCTATGCTCCGGGAGTACCATGCCGACAGGTCACATGTGTTGGATTACAGCACGGTTCAGCTAGATGAGATCTTGTGTTATAAGGAGAAGCCAGTTGCCATTATTGATAGGCAGGTTCGCCAGTTGAGGTCTAAGACGATTTCTGCGGTAAAGGCCTAGTGGACGGGCAACTAGTCGAGGAGGCGACTTGGGAGACCGAGGAGGACATGCGGAGCACATATCCACACTTATTCAACACTCCAGGTATGATTCTTGACCCATTCAAGGAGGAAAATTTGTTTAAGAGGTAGAAAATGTAACGACCCGACCGGTCATTTTACTTTCTAGATCCTTGTTCCCTTAATTAAGACTCCTCGTATGTGCTTTTAATGTTTCATGACTTGGACCAATGGTTGGTTTGGTTTTGCAAGGGTTCAGGTTGAAATCAGAATACTTAATTCCTTAATAGTGGCCTAGATGGCCAAGTTTGACTTGAGTCAAAATTTTGAGTAAACGACCTCGGAATCGAGATTTGATGACTCCAATAGGTTTTTATGATGATTCTGGACTTGGGCGTATGTTCGGATCGAGTTTCGGGTGATGCGGGAGCATTTCGGTGCTTAATGTTGAAAGTTAGCGCATTGAAGGTCTTCAAGTTCTTTCAATTTGATTTGAAGTAGACTTTGGTGTTATCGAGTTCCATTTGGGATTCTGAGCCTGGAATAGGTCCGTATGGTGATTTATAACTTGTACTCAAAATTTGACGTCATTCCGAGTTGTCTAAGTATGATTCCACGCGTTCGGAGCTAGTTGAAGAAGTTTGAAGTTCATAAGTTGATTAATTTGGTTTTAGGGTGTGGTTCTTAGTTCCGATGTTTTTTTATTTGTTTCGAGGCTTCAATCATGTCCATATTATGTTTATGGACATGTTGGTACTTTTGGATGGGGTCCCGGATGGCTCAGGTGTGTTTCGGACCACCCGTAGCTAAGTCAAAAACCACAGAAATGCTGGTTCTGGTTTCCTTCTTCGAACGCAGAGGTGGTTGTCGCGTTAGTGATGAAGGAATTGGGGAATGGGCATTCTGTTCTTCGCATTCGCGATTACTTGGACGCGTTCGCGAAGGTTGAGGACCTGTGGCCTTCGCGTTCACGTTTGCATAGAAGGGTAAGAGGGCTCGGGTTTAGTGGGTTGTTGACCTTCACATTCACGAAGGGCAGGTCACGCTCGCGAAGCTTGGGCTAGCCTTCGTGTTCGCGAGGACACTGTCGCGAAGGGTTTTTTTCTCAGCGTTGGCATTTTTTCCGTCGCGATCGCGAAGAAGGGACCACTGGCAGAAACATGATTTAAACGGGACTTAGGCTCATTTTCTGTCATTTATACTTTGGGTTGGCCGATTTTGGAGGTCTTAGAGAGGGATTTTTCACCTAGCATTTTAAGTTTCGGATTGCTCGGCACCGATTTGAGGCTATTAGTGTGATTTGTGGACAAGGAAGAGGACTTGGAAACGAGGTAAATGTCTTACCTAACATTGTAAGAGGGAATTTATCCCCTTAGGTGTATTAGCTATTGTGTGCTACTTGTTGTGGGAAGCTACGTACGCACGAGGTGACGAGAGTCCGTACGTAGCTATATTTATGTTATGTTTAGGTAGACTTAGATTAACATCATACCTTAATTGTGCTATTTATATTTATCCTGCTTACTTGTTTTCCTTAATTTATGACTGAGATCGAGGTTAGCATAAAAATATTGATTGATCCTCTTACTTTGAAAAATTGTAAAATATTTGATGAACTATAGATCTGTGTATTTTCGACTCGCATGTACTTCTGCGAGCGAGGTAGTTACTTTACTCTTATGGGATCGGGTCGGCAGTATGGTAACACTGTTCTTATGGGATCGGGCCGTGCGCCTCGGCGGTACCGTGTATTACTATTCTAATGGGATCGACCGTTCATCTAAGCAGTACTAAGTATCACTATTCCTATGGGATCGGGCTGTTCACCTTGGCAGACTCGCGCTTAATACTTGAGATTGGATTTGGTTTTGATAACAGCTGAGTTCGTGCCTTCAAGGCCGGTTATGACATTTTAGTGATTTGATATATATCCATGTTAAAAATTTACTATTAATATTTTATTTGTTTCGTTGCTACTTATTGTATATCCTCCATATCCATTTTATGTATTTTATTACTGTTTGACCACTAGTAAGTGTCAAGTCGACCCCTATCACTACTTCTTCGAGGTTAGACTAGATATTTACTGGGTACGCATTATTTTACGTACTCACGCTACACTTCTGCACTAATTGTGCAGGTATTGAGACATGTACTTTGAGTGGTCACACAAGCGCGTAGACGCACTTCCATGGAGACTTAGTGGTGAGCTGATTGCCCTGCTTCGATCTGCAGCACCGAAGTCTCCCTCTACCTTAATTCTGTTTCTGTGTATTTTTCTTCGGACACTAGTTGTAGTGGCCTTGATCGGGGCTAGGATACGGCTGGACCAATTCGTGAGCCAAAAATTAGATTAAATTCATTTTTAAATATTTTAAAGAACATGTAAAAATAAATAAAAACTAAGTTATCCCCATTTTACAATCCTAAATTTAAAGTTAACTGCTTATGTAGTTCCAAACATTGTGATTGCCCGTGTATGTCAGACTAGGGCAAAATTATTGTTGACCTATGACAATGAAGCAAGTAATAATTTGAACACTAATACATAATAGTTTTTCATCAAAATGGATGATATTACAATTTTGATTTTTGATATGCTTATAGCATAATAAGATTAGTTTGTTTTTTTTTTACTTAGTTAACTACATATGTTAGACCATGGCAAAATGTTACACCTTATATTTTCGTACGTGAAAGTACGCCGTAGATCAATTGATGTAAGCTCAGAAATGAGATTCTCTTTGAAAGTATATAAAGTGATCTAATGATATTACATCCCGTATTTCATATATATATATATACACACACACACACACACACACACATATATATATATATATATATATATATATGTAATATGTCTTTTGGGCACGTTTTCTCGCGTATGTTATCACATGATTCAGTAGTTTACTGCCAGACGTTATGCATTTCCTACACTTATTTCATATTTTATCTTAGACGTATACTTATGGGTGTTCGACAGGTAGACTCGGGCACTCGTCATGGCCCACCGATTTGGACCGTGACACAAAATTATTGTTGACCTATGACAATGAAGCAAGTAATAATTTGAACACTAGTACATATAGTTTTTCATCAAAATGGATGATATTAGAATTTAGATTTTTGATATGCTTGTAGCATAACAAGATTAGTTTTTCTTTTGTTTAATTAATAACAAACTAGAAAAAATTTAAGTGGCCATAATGATTCTTTTTCAAAAGAAATTATTATCCTTGATTAGTTTAGATTACTATAATTTATTATTAACAATTAAACTACTTTTCAGTATAGGAGAAGATCAACCCGAGAAAATGACAACAATAACAAATTTCATGAATTTTTAAATTTGTATAAACCATAATGATAAAATCAGCAAATGGTCTTAAATCAAATTAAAAGACCTAATCATATAAATTTACCTGAACCTGAGAAGTTAAAAAGAAAAATACTAATATATTCATCTAACGTAAAAAAAAGCTATAGATATAAATAATTTGCATTTGAATTACAAAATTCTTTATCAAATATTAAGATTCTTGTATAACTATATGCAAACGAAAGTTATTCACATGATTAGGAGATTTATGTCACGAAGAAATTCTTAAAGATTTTTAAAAAATATGTTTTTAAAAAATAAAAGGCATACGCATCCAAGCCCATAGCTTTCTTGGAGCTGGGCTGGATTGGCCATTTTAATATCTATTCAAATGGCAGACTGGCCTATTCAAGCCCACCAAATTTAAAGGCCGTAAGGTCTCGGCTGGATTGGACTAGCTGGTCCACATTACAGCTCTGAAAAGAAGTTTTATAAGAAGAGTAAATTACTTTCTTATTTCTATTTCAAAAAGTGATTTCAAACAATCCTATTTATGATAGTGACTTTCAGTTATAAACGACAAAGATGTCACTTAATTATTTGTAAATAGCTATAATACAATTAATATTTAAATACTAACTGTGGTAATAACTAATTCACACAAACAGTATTCACAAAATTAATAGATGTATAATACGTGTGTTTACCTTAAATTTCGGATAACAATTGAATTTATATGTGGTTTTAAGGATACGTGATTTAGTTTGATACAAATAACGAATAATATAACGGCAATTAAAGTCAGTAAATAAATGGAGAAGAAATGCAAATCATAAGCCTTGGATAATCCTGGCCTTGACTGATTCTTCCAAGATGAACAATAAATACAAATGGAACCAAACAAATAAAGTAATGTATAAAATAATAAAAGTAGATTTCTTTTCTTTGTATTGATGATTGTTTCGTGAGATGCCTTTGAACAATTACCTTGCCCCTTTATATAGCGTGGGGACAATCTTTTAACAAGGCAAGAATCTGTTTACAAGGTAAAATATCTCTTGAGTTGCTGATTTAACAGTCTTATTGATTGGTGCCGTGATTTCCGCCGAGATGCTTACTTATCACGAAATTTTCGGTCCTTTCGTCATCCAAATTTGATAACTTACCCTAGGACATTTCCCGGAATCGAGCTCGGTAGACTCATCTCGGGCACCATGGCTTTGTATTCTGATTCGATGTTGTTCGGTCTCGACCTTCGATCTTTGGTACCTGGACCCCGGTTTACCGAACAGTAATTACAATTGATACCAACCGTATAGGCTCGAGCCCGATTTGTCCATATGTAGGCGATCCCGAGTTCGACCCATATAATGTGCTTGCATATAAACTTCTTTCACATAATTATGATTGACTGATGTATATTTTTATCTCATCATCTCAATTGATTATAACTAATTAATATGGTTTGGTGTGAAAATCGGACGAGACAAGTTTTCACCCAAATGCTTATTGTCTGATGTCAATGCCACCTTCTTCATTTCCCTTTATTTATTCTTTAAAACAAATAATTTAGATTAGATCACATTTTTGACTATTTTGTAAATTGAAGGAAAAAAAAGGTGTCAAACTAAAATACATATTATTTTTTAATTATTTATCAGCATCTTTTAATTTGTTGGAAAAAGAATATAGCGAGGATTATTTAGATCCTTCAGATATATTACATTTAATTTCAGTAAATAATTTTACGCGAATATTTGAAAAACATAAAAATTATCCCGCCAAAGAATTAATCCATATAAATGGCGTGTATCTCAACACATAGCATCATACGAATAAAATGACCACTATTTTAGGTTTTAAAGATGAAGTTCCCCTCATCACTTTATCTTTATCTTTTTACATTACGTGAATCAACTCTCTTCTTTCAATGGATTTTCTAAACTCATGATTATCGATCCAAATATGAGTAAGGTCCAGTGGTAAAAATAATTCCTTTCCATTTGAGGAAAAGCAACATTGATATTGAGGAAAGCAACGTATCAACACAAATTTGAAAAGTTCAGAAATGTTGTTGCTTGTGTTTGAAGGTAAATATTTACTAGTAATATCAATCTTGAAATAAAATTTTATGAATGTGACTCTAAAATATTTATCAAGAATATACACACCTGCCAATGTGGATTTGCAAAATGTCTAAATTTCACTTAGATTGCAATGTCAAAAGTTTCTGGATTCCTCTACTAATAATATCATTCTTTAAATGAATTTTATGCTTGTAAATCTAGAGTTTTATCAAAAAGATATATTTTCTTATGTGGCATTTTATAAAATTATACAAAGTTTAGTTGAATTACAATGTCAAAAGTTCTAAATTTATTTCCCTCATAGACTTGTTAGATATATCCCTTCGCGACTGCTAATGACAAACAACTATTCCTATAAAGTTAAAAGTGAATGATACACATTTCACTTCATCTTATGAATCTAATGCATGTATAAATAATGGTATTTGGCTATTTGCTTATCAATTACTACTTCATTCCATCTCCTTTAAGAATTGAATTGAATTTATTTCGCTGACATCTCATATTTGTGCTCCCATTTAGCTGTCATCATCTTGACTGAATATACATAAATGATGCATAATCTATTTATAGATTTCCATTAAAAATCTTTAAATCCTTTTTTTTATTATTGTTTAATTATAGGACTAAAAAATAAACTATTTAAAATCTTTCCAAGACAAAAAAATCTTTCTGTTTACCCTTGACTACGGATAACAATTAAATTTATACGTGATTTTAAGGATACGTGATTTGATTTGATACAAATAAAAAATGAATGAAAATAGAGACTAAATTCAGTAAATAAGAAAGAAATCAAACCACCAACATTGAGTGGCTTTACTGTGGCAGAATCCTCCAAGATAAAATATGAAGCGGATAGAATGAGAAAGTAAGTAGAATAAACTGTAGCTTTTTGTATATTGATCGTTCGTTGTATCATGCCCTTTTACAATTGTGCTCCTGCTTTATATAAGGATGGGAATGAGTTTTATACAAGGTAAAAAATCTATCTACAAGATAAAATATCCCTAGAATTAATGGCTTCAACGTTCTTACTGATCTTTGCCGTGATTCCCGCCGAGATATTCACGTATCACGGAATTTCTGGTCCTTCAATTATGCAAATCTAATGATTTTTACCCTAGGGTGTTTTACCCTAATCGGCCTCAACGATCTCATCTTGAGCACCTTGGCTTCAAGCTCCGTTCCGATGGAATCCGGTCTTAGTCTCCACCTCTCGATGTCTCGATCCCGGCCTATCGAGCAGTGACTCCAATCGATGCCGGTCCCATGAATTCGAAACCGATATTCCCTATGATCGAATTCGACCCCATACAGACAGTCCCCTCATTTTTTGGAGAGTAATGATAAAAAAACGATATAAGCCGCCGCTTTTAAGATTAGGTTTAAAGGAGACATACTTATGGCACGTAACACGGAACTCGGGGAGTCACATAAAAAAACGCAAAACGTCATATTGATGAATGACGGCATCATGATGACGCACGTGTCAAGTATCAAAAATGTCTTTTCACAGACCAACTGAAGAGAAACTCTGCAACACCTGCAAATGCTAATTAATGTTTCCTCATTTTGGGACTCGAACTGCCACCTTTAAGAGGGTATAAATAGCCCTCCCTTCCTTCAATTCCAAAGTTTGCGTTATTGTATTCTTCAAGTTTTCTAAATTTGTTCACAAGTGTAATCTCCCATTGTTCTTGTTTTACTCCATATATCTACTATCTTCTTTAAGTCTTTATTTCTAATGGCAAAGACATCCAAATCTGTTCCCCAGAAACAAGCCCCATCTTCTTCTCCCGTTGAAGAAACTGAACCTGTCGTTGTTGAGGGGACTTCGAACAAGCCCCCCCTGAAAGCGTTCGTACCGGTTAGATGCTCAACCGGTTCTGACTTTAAGGTAGAGAAGGCTTCTTCTGTACCGGGCCGGGGTGAGCCGGTCACTAGATACATTTGTTCGATTACGAACAAAACCATCGATACGGTGAAGCAAGATTGCAACTAGGTTGGTAAGGACGTGGTGGTTCCTTCACCAGAAGAGGCAATCACCACCCACGTGGAGGGCTACTTGAGTGTTTACACTTACCCCTTCTTTCTCGGAGTCAACTCTTAATGAAGCCCGAGCCGCAAAAGCACATTCACCGAGAAAAGGCCATATACCGGAAGGACCTTTTCAAGATTTCTTCGACGGTGTGCCATCGGTGGATACTTTTGGGCTCGAAGAGCCGAGGAAGAGTCCCTCCACTGAAACGAGCAAGCATCTTTCGGTCCAAAGTTGGTCGATAGATTTCCTGCTCCGGGTTCAAACCCTGATCGAAAAAGAATAATACGTTTTGCCATTCCCGAAGATGCTAGGGCCCTTTCTGCACCTGTGGGGGTAGCTAGTTATCTTCGGTGCTTGGTGACCGAAGAAGATCAGGACAAGGTGAGTGAAGCCTGCTTGTTCAATGAAGCTCAACAAGCATCAAATAAGGTAAACTTCCGTTAAGCCTTGTCCGATGTTAACCACTTTATATTTTAAACTTTGACTAACTTTCATATTTTCTTTTATACTCGTAGGCCTCAGTGCTTCATCATGAGGCTTTTCTTCGACTAAGGGAAGAAAAGGCACGTCGTGAGCGGCTCGAAGGGGAGATGTCAACCCTTCGAGCCGAACTAGACTTTGTGCGCAAAGAAAATTCTGGTATACTCGACCAGATGGAGCAGCAACTTGACCGAATAAACCAATTTCGATCTGCGGTGAGTGAGGCCAAAGCAGAAACTAATGAATGGAGGGCCAAGACCGATCTTCTGACCTCGGAAAAAGAAACCCTCCAAGCTCAAATGGTTTCTTTGGAAAATCAACTTTCGGGGGCACAAGAGAAAATCGTGACTCTGACCGAGAGTACCGATACGCTTCAATCCCAGGCTCACTTCGGATCGCGACATTTTGGTCAACGAGCTGCAATCGGCAAAATCAGAGGTTGCTACATCCAAGGCTGAGGCTGATGAGTTAATAGCCCAATATACGGCCGATGCCGAGGCTGCTCAGGAACAATCGACGATTCTGGTCGAATATACCAAATGCCAAACCCGCCTTTTTGTACTCGAAGAGTTACAAACTCGGGGCTTCGATCTATCTACCGAGATCGATGATGCAAAAAAGACCGAGGCCGAGGCCAGAAAGCGGGCCTTCCTAGAAGAAGAAGAAGAAGACTCCGAGAATTCCGAATAGAGACACATTTTTTTTTGACTTCCTCATTTCTGTAACATGTTTTGTTCATATATATAAAGCTCTCCCTTTTATTTCCCTTTCTTGTTTGATCTATTTTGATTCTTCATACTTAGAATCGATGGTTCAACTTGTAGAATCTTCTGCTCTTTAGGCTTAGTTTAGACTTAGCCGATTTGAAGATATGCCTTAGCAGATTTTCCCTTTCTTTGGCTGATTTAATAAGGCCTTAGCTTCAAAAAGGGTCCGAGGTATGCCTCAATAGGTCTTACTTCCCTTCGAGTCTCATTAGCTCGACGTGGCCTTGCTCTTTTAAGAAATCGGGGTTCGCCTTAACAGGTCTTACTTGCCCTTGAATTTTATTAACTTGATTCGGCCTTAGCCTTTTAAGAAATCGGGGTTCGCCCTAACAGGTCTTAGTCCCTTCGAGCTTCGTTAACTCGATATGGCCTTGGCCTTTGATAAATTGGGGTTTGCCTTAGCAGGTCTTATTCCCCTTCGATTTTCGTATGAAACTCTGAGTAATGTTAGTCTTCGGTCGTGCAACGAAGATCGAAATGGCCCTTGGGAATGGAGATAAAATATCGGTCTCAAAGGACTTTATTAGCATTCAAGTGCTTGTATAATTTTTTTAGGGGGTAGATCAATCTATTTGGGCACGGTTCTTTTGACCGTTTGACCCTTACATCAATTCCTAATGATCTATGAGAAGTTCCCCCGAATTGAAGTTGCTAGGCAATGGATTGAAGTAGCCAAGCAGTCTTCTGATATTCACGGTCGATCGAAGTTGAGCATCGAACATTATTGCCTTCGATATGCGACCGATCTAAGTTAGCACGATCCCTGGTTGCCTAATTAAAAACCTTGCCGTAAAACCCAATTTGGGACAAAACCGGTCGAAGGGAAAAAGTGTGCAACGCGTGCTTTCAGTCCTAACGTCTTGTGCTTCCCGGCTCGAGGTTACTTCATTTGATACCTGTAGGTGTTAGTAACATAAAACAAACAAAGGAAGAATGAAATTTCATACCTCAACAATAGTATCGTTTCAAGTGGTTTATGTTTCAATTGTTCGGCAGCTGTTTATCATCCATTATTCCAAGTTTGTAAGATCCCTTCCCGGTGATCTTTAAGATGGTGTAAGGCCCCTCCCAGTTCATCCCTAACTTCCCTTCGTTCGGGTCTCGAGTATTGGGTGTGATTCTTCTGAGCACTAGGTCTCCGATGTTGAAATGTCGAAGATGGGCTCTCCGGTTGTAGTACCTTTCAATATTTTGCTTTTGGGCGGCCATTCGAACAAGGGCGGCTTCCCTTCTCATTATAATGTTATTTTAATGTATTAATTTAGTAATCTTTGTATATTGTTCCTATTTATCCTGTTCTTTCATGCTTAATCGATAGTGTGAGGTAACTTCCTTGTGTCAATCTCCTAAATAATGAGGGTAACCGAGTAATTCCCGGCTTAGACGTTGGTATGCCTTACAGACAGGTCATTTAGCCAAGGGTGGGCGTTGAGACCTGGTGGTTAACCAGTCGCCAAGAAGTATTTAGAGCCTTAAGGAAGTATAAAACCAAGAAAACTTCTTAGAACAGTTTGTTAGATCCTGATATTTAGTTACTAGTATACATTAGATTCACTAATTTACTTCATTAAGATAGTATTATAGTTTAGTAACTTAGCCAAATCCTCTAGACAGTATTTTCTTCAAATGGATAATAACCATAGTATTCTTAACAGTGTCAACCTATCAGCCACTACTAGAATAGAAGAAACCCTTCAAAGCTGGAGTTTACCAGTAGAACCTTTCAAGAAGATTTACCAGTTAGGTAATTTTTGTCTTCTTAAAAGTCACAACATTAAGACTTGTGAGTCCACTGTAGCAATCAACAATTCTTTAGATATTGTTAGATTACTTTCTCAGCGAGATATTACTCGCTACCAGAAAGACTTCAACTACCTTCATATTGGGCTGGTTCAAGTCGCTGTTAAACCTTTATTCATAAAGGGATTAAATATCCCTATCTGTGTGCTTCTAAGAGATGCTAGACATCTCAATTTTGATAATTCTTTATTAGGGGTACTTGAAAGTAACTTAGCCAATGGCCCAGTTTATTTCAATTGCTATCCTAATTTTTCAGTGGATATTAACGACCCTAATATCCTTGACACTCTGACATTAAATGTCAAAACTCAGAATATGAATAGTAAACTCAATACAAGAGAAATTGCTATTATATTTCGAGTTTACTATCGTCTCATGAAGACGACTCTTGCTCCCAAAGCTAGGATTGAAAGCCCCAAGGGTGCTACAATGCTAATGGAAGCAAACGAAGAAAGAAGCAATATCTTCGTTCCCAGACTACTTGAATGGGAAAATGTTCTTTCAAATGGCGAATGGCATTTTGAAGCCATTACTCCTCCTATCCCCAGTAAAACTGAGACTTCTAAAATAGATAGAATTATTCAATTTCCTGATGGATCTATTGATCTTAAATTCATCAGAAATAACTCTATCAACAGTAGAAGATCTTTCAGTTCTTCATTCAGAAAATCTAATTCTGATATTGCGTCTTCTTCTAAGAACCAAGAAGAAGAAGATAATTCTAAATCAAAGATTCATGGTGTAGATCTTTCGGGAGATATACCCAAAATCTTCTATGACAGACTTTGCAGTAGTCCTACTCCTAGCGAAATGATGCCTCCTCTACCAGATTCTTCTCTCACAACTCTTAAATCAGAAAGCAATTTCACACCTGATTTAAAAGAGTTAAAAATTCTCTGGAATCATCCAAAGAATCAAATTAAGAGAAATTGGTATACCACTACCTATACTCTTGAAGAGAGAAAATCTTTCCGTGATCAATGGATGAATGATATGAAAAGAGTTTAATGTACGATTGAGTTCTTCAAATGGTTCGAAATCACTGGTCAGCTCAAAGGCCAGAAAGAATCTCTTTCTGTCATCATTCAAAAATGGCATACTCGTTCAAACCAGATCATAGAATCTGTTACTCCTCCTCTAGACGGCATTTTGATAGCTCACAAAAATGAAGTTATTAAAGCTGCCCCTTTTAAGATCTTGGATGATAAGAATTCCATCATCCAATCCAAAGATCTTAATAAAATAGTTGAACAAAACAACTATACAAATCAACTACTCCATGTAGTTTCTAACCAAATAGAATCTGCCAAAAGCAAATCTCTATTTAGTAAATCGACCCCTTCAAAGCCCGATCAAAAAATCGAGCCTCCAATTTACAGAATCCATGAATTCAATAGGGAAGATTTCCCTAACCTCAGTGAAGATTTTGATG
This sequence comes from Nicotiana obtusifolia, assembly GCA_002018475.1. NCBI lineage: Eukaryota > Viridiplantae > Streptophyta > Magnoliopsida > Solanales > Solanaceae > Nicotiana > Nicotiana obtusifolia. Next base: position 63,766 of record MCJB01006469.1, read on the forward strand.
TATCCAAAAATCTCTTAGAACGGATCAATCAGAAACTTTCTACTCTTAGTCTTAAAGACAAGCCTTCTTCTTCAGGAGTTAAAACCATTAAAGATGAAGACTCCTCAATCAGCCGATTAGGAAATGATCGATACCACACTAGGAAGAACTACTATGCTAGACCTTCCTTCCCAGATATGCAGTTTGAAGAAAATGCCTTCCTTTCAACAAGCTCTCACGAAGGAAGAAGTATTACAGAATGGAATATTGATGGTCTTGCAGAACATCAAATCCATAACAAACTTCATGAAATGGGAGTTTGTATCACTGCCTATAAAAATAGGAATTCTTCCGATAGACATAGTGCCACAATGATTGTAGCGGGTTTTACTGGTGTTCTAAAACATTGGTGGGACAACTATGTCACAGAAGATATCAAACGTGGTATTCTTGAAGCCACTTCTATCGAAACCGTCATTAAAGTAGAAGACGGAGTTTCGATTCCAACTCAAGTACATAGAGAAGATGCCTGTGCAACTCTACTGTATCATATCGTTAAGCACTTTGTCGGTGAACCCAAACTCTTTCAGGATAGGAGTTTAGAAATACTCAACAATCTCAAATGTCCTAAGCTCTCTGACTTTAGATGGTATAGAGATATATTCATTACTAAAGTCATGCTTAGAAATGATTGTAATAGCGATTTCTGGAAAGAACGCTTTATCTGTGGACTTCCTTCTCACTTTGCTGAGAAAGTAAGAGCGAAAATTCGTGATCGTTGTGATGGTAAGATCCCATACAGTCAAATGACCTATGGAGACATCGCTAGTTTCATAAATCTTGTAGGCTTAGAGCTATGCAACAATCTTAAACTTAAGCATCAGCTTAAGAAAGATCATCTTCAATCAAAGAGAGACTTAGGAACTTTCTGCCAAGATTTTGGCTATCCTTCTATCTCTGCTCCTTCAAAAAGAAGCAAGTCTGAGTCTAAACTCAGACGTCATAAAAAGGCAAAAAGGCCTTCGAGATCTTCTCAAAAAACAGAAGAAGTCAAGCCTAGAAAAAAATATAGGTACAAACGGCCTTCTAAAAAGAAGGATTCTTCTGATACTTGCTGGGATTGTGGAAAGACTGGTCATCGTGCTAGTCAGTGTAAATCTAGTAAGAAGAAAAAGAAGATTAGCTGCCTCGCACTGGATGAGGAGACTAAAAACAAACTCTATTCTATCCTTAGCGAAATAGAATCTCCTTCTGAAGACTCTCAGTCATCAATTAGTGACAATTCTGATGATGACTATAGTGACGAAGATTTCATCAATGTCGCTTATAAGTCCGACGAGTCAAATTCTGATGGATCGACCCTTGATAAAATCTATTGTCCTTTAAAAGATAATTCTATTTGTGTTCTCACAAATGATTTAAAGGAAGTACTCTTCGACATCATCGAACATATCAATGATGAGGAAACTCGAAGAAAATATCTTATAGAACTAAAGAATTTAGTTCTAACTTCTGAAAAACCAAAACCTCAAATAGAGCCTTTCAGTATGAAACAGATCATGAACAAATTCGATAAAGTTTCTGAACCTTCTATTTCCGATCTCAAAAATGAGGTCTCTTTCCTTAAAACAGAAATTAAGGAAATAAAACCTCGTCTTCACAAAGTCGAAATAGACGTAATCACTGATCAGATTCTTAGGCAAACTAAAGAATCATTTGGTGAAGGAACGTCAAACCCACAACACTTAGAAGTTCCTAGTGATGATGAACCCTTAGGAATAACTTCTATTTCTTCTATCAGACCTCAAGGTCACCATATTCCTCTCAAATTATATGTCAACAAAGACATAGTTATTGAGAAAATTGCTTTATTTGACAGCGGTGCAGATCGAAATTGCATTTCTAAAGGACTCGTGCCTACTAAGTATCTAGAACGAAGTTCTTCACGTCTTTACTCTGCCACTGGTGAAAAAATGACGATTAACTATAAGTTATCCAAAGCTCATATCTATATCAATGGTGTTTGCTTTGTCAATGACTTTGTAGTTATTGAAGATATCGATGAAGATGTCATAGTAGGAACACCCTTCATTACTCAACTCAAACCATATACCACTGGTTTTGATGGTATTCGTGCTTCTGTCTATAACAAAGACATTTTCATTCCCTTTGTGAAAACACTTTCGCCTAATGAAAGTAAATTCATTCGTGAAAAGACAGTTTTCAAAATCAATAAACTTTCTCAACACATTGATTTCTTAAAAGAAGACATCAAAGTAAAACGGATTGAGCAAGTTTTAAAAACCCCGGGGATGGTATCTAAGATTGCCAATCTCAAATCTCAGTTTGAAAAAGAAGTATGTTCTAACTTACCCAATGCTTTCTGGGAAAGAAAAAAACATACAATCACACTTCCTTATATTGAAGGATTTAATGAACATGCCATTCCAACTAAAGCTAGGCCTATTCAAATGAATCAATCACTAATAGAAACTTGCAAGGAAGAGACCAATAATCTTCTCAAAAACAAGATTATTAGACCCTCCAAATCTCCTTGGAGCTGCTCTGCTTTCTACGTAAACAATGCAGCTGAAAAAGAGCATGGTGCACCAAGGCTTGTAATTAATTACAAACCACTTAACACTGCTCTTAAATGGATTAGGTATCCAATACCTAATAAAAGGGATCTTTTAAAAAGAACCTACAAAGCAAATCTTTACAGTAAATTTGATATGAAGTCAGGTTTCTGGCAAATTCAAATTGCTGAAAAAGATAGATATAAAACAGCGTTTAACGTTCCGTTTGGTCAATACGAATGGAATGTAATGCCCTTTGGGCTCAAGAATGCCCCTTCTGAGTTTCAGAATATGATGAATAATATCTTCAATCCATACAGTTACATGTCAATTGTTTATATTGATGATGTACTAATTTATTCTGAAGATATTGATTCTCATTTCAAACATCTTAACACCTTTTTTAAGGTAGTTAAAACCAATGGCTTAGTAATTAGTGCTAAGAAAATGGTTTTGTTCCAAACCAGCATAAGATTTTTAGGACATGATCTTTATCAAGGCACTTACAAGCCAATCTGTCGAGCCATTGAGTTCTCTGCAAAATTTCCCAATGAGATTACTGACAAAACTCAACTACAGAGATTTTTAGGTAGTCTCAATTATGTAGCAGACTTTATTCCTAATATTAGACAAGTCTGTGAACCTTTGTATAGGAGACTTAGGAAAAATCCTAGTCCTTGGACCGAAGAACAAACTAGATCTGTTATTAAGATTAAGAATCTAGTTCAGAAACTCCCTTGTTTAGGAATTCCCAATCCTAATGCCTTTATGTTTGTAGAAACTGATGCCTCAGATGAAGGTTATGGCGGTATCCTTAAGCAAAGGATCAATCCTGAGAGTAGAGAACAATTAGTTTGTTTTACTTCTGGAATCTGGAATTCAGCACAAAAAAATTATTCCACTATTAAAAAGGAAGTCTTGTCTATAGTGCTATGTATCACTAAATTTCAAGATGATCTTATTAACAAAGAATTTTTACTTCGTGTTGACTGTAAATCAGCAAAAGAAATTTTATTGAAAGATGTTAAAAATCTTGTTTCCAAACAAATCTTTGCTAGATGGCAAGCTCTACTGTCTAGCTATGATTTTCAAATTGACTTCATTAAAGGAGAAAACAATTCTTTGCCAGATTTTTTAACAAGAGAATTCTTGCAGGGAAACAATGAGGCCTCTAAAACCTCAAACTCCAACTCCCCCAAAAGGAATACAAACAGCCAAGCCTTTTGACAAAGCTGGTCCTTCAGGACAAATGGTGAGACCTGATCTCACGAACAGATATTCAGCCCTGGTTGAATTCCCAAAAATTCAACCTCCAAATCCACCAAAACCTTCTCAAAAACTAGTTGATTTAAAAACCGAAAAACCTTTTGATAAAGGATCAACTTCAGGACCTTCAGTCCAGTCAAAAAATGACTATACAATGAAGACCCCAGAATCTTTTGCAGAAGCAGTTAACCCAGCTGCCAGTTCCTCTACTAACAAAAAGGATCATATAGAATCCTTTAGTTTTTCTGTTTTGCAGGTACGGCCAATAATGGCACTTGACAAAAATTACGAAGGATACAGGACAGAACAATTAGTTGGACCCTGCTATACCAACAACAATTTTATGGATGTTAGTAGTCCCTTACAGACTAGAAGGTACTTCGAGGCCATCCTCGTCGACACATATTCACTTGTCATCGAGCACAGTTACACTGATAAAGGAGAAATTGAATACTCTCGATTCACCATAAAAAAGATATGGACTCCATTTGAATGGTTAGCAGACCATTTGCACACTCCCATCAACTTGTCTATACAGCACAGGCCTCAAACCTATAATTGGTATGATTATAGAGCAGCCTGGTTTAATTTTTTGTTTTTGAGACCAAATCATACTTGGTTCGTCAAGTATAGCCCTGAGCTTGCAAGGTCAGTAATTCCCAGATGGTTCTACGAATGGTGGAGCCAATTTGGAGGAAATACCAAAATTCTACCCCAACAATTCCTCAGCAAATTTGAAGAATTTCAAGTTAAGGAAGGAATTACCACTCTGCCAGAACATATTAAACTCTGCAAATATTTTATTAACAAGCGAATTTGTTACATTATTAGTTGGAAATTTTCAATTAATGAGTTTGACGGATTAAATACTTGTCAAAAACAATTATCGCTAAAGGATGGACTCCGAGTCCAAAGTCAGCTCTTGAAAGCCCCCAGAAATCAACAGGAAAGCAAATCAAGAGATCTTCAAAAGATGAATTGAAGTTAAAACTACAACAAGCGTTGAAGAGTATTGATTCAAATCCAGACGAAGAACTTATTCTTCAGTTGCTAGAAGAAGCATCTTCATCACAAGGAAGTGATAATGACAACGGAGATATGCTAGATCCTAACGGAATAGCAAAAGCCTACAGAGACCCCTATTATGAATAGTAGGATGGCTTTTCAATTAAAGGGTAGAGGTTCAAAGAACCGGAATTGCCTTTTCGAAAGGTCAAATTACTATTTATGATAAGGACCCATCCAGAAAAAGACAAGGTCCCATCTGCTTTCAAGAAAAGCCACACGTTCTTTGGTCGGTCAAAAGAACGACTCATCTTATCTTTAAAGATAAGATTCCATCAACTGTCGGTCTAATCAGAACCTTACACTTGTATGCATCAGATGAATGCAACTTTATCTCGAGGTCTATTTAAGACTCTCATTTGTATGTTATAGGCAAGTTTTTTCTTTCCGGAAAAACACAACCTACACTTCATCCCCTCCTACACTTCATCTCTTCCGCTGCTTCATTGCAATGTTCTTACTTTAAGTAAGCTTTCTTTGTAAATTATTTTGTTTATGAAATAAAACTGTGTGTGTTTTTAACGCTTATTGTTAAAATTGTTGACTTTCTTAAAAATCTTTTGGTCCTTGTAAAATTGGTATCAAAGCCATGTTGGCAGATAGTAAATTTAGCATGAGCAGCTAAATTTACTATACTGTCAGAGGTATGGCAAAATTACTTTTCATTATAATGTTATTTTAATGTATTAATTTAGTAATCTTTGTATACTGTTCCTATTTATCCTGTTCTTTCATGCTTCATAAGATAGTGTGAGGTAACTTCCTTGTGTCAGTCTCCTAAATAATGAGGGTAACCGAGTAATTCCCGGCTTAGACGTTGGTATACATTTCAAATTAGTCGTGCAACGAAGATCGAAATGGCCCTTGGGAATGGAGATAAAATATCGGTGTCAAAGGACTTTTATTAGCATTCAAGTGCTTGTATAATTTTTTTAGGGGGTAGATCAATCTATTTGGGCACGGTTCTTTTGACCGTTTGACCCTTACATCAATTCCTAATGATCTATGAGAAGTTCCCCCGAATTGAAGTTGCTAGGCAATGGATTGAAGTAGCCAAGCAGTCTTTTGATATTCACGGTCGATCGAAGTTGAGCATCGAACATTATTGCCTTCGATATGCGACCGATCTAAGTTAGCACGATCCCTGGTTGCCTAATTAAAAACCTTGCCGTAAAACCCAATTTGGGACAAAACCGGTTGAAGGGAAAAAGTGTGCAACGCGTGCTTTCAGTCCTAACGTCTTGTGCTTCCCGGCTCGAGGTTACTTCATTTGATACCTGTAGGTGTTAGTAACATAAAACAAACAAAGGAAGAATGAAAGTTCATACCTCAACAATAGTATCGTTTCAAGTGGTTTATGTTTCAATTGTTCGGCAGCTGTTTGTCATCCATTATTCCAAGCTTGTAAGATCCCTTCCAGGTGATCTTTAAGATGGTGTAAGGCCCCTCCCAGTTCATCCCTAACTTTCCTTCGTTCGAGTCTCGAGTATTGGGTGTGATTCTTCTGAGCACTAGGTCTCCAATGTTGAAATGTCGAAGATGGGCTCTCCGGTTGTAGTACCTTTCAATATTTTGCTTTTGGGCGGCCATTCGAACAAGGGCGGCTTCCCTTCTCTCATCCAATAATTCCAAATTGGTATCCATAGCTTCGTTATTTGACTCTTCGGTTGCGTAGCGGAATCTGATGCTTGGTTCGCCTACTTTGACTGGTATCAACGCTTCAGTACCATACACTAAAGAGAAATGAGTGGCCCCGGTGCTGGTTTTCTCGGTTGTGCGATATGCCCATAAGACTTCAGGCAATACTTCTTTCCATTTTCCCTTCGCGTCGATTAACCTTTTCTTTAGGTTTCGAATTATGGTTTTGTTGGTCGATTCAGCCTGTCTGTTGCCGCTGGGGTGATAGGGCGTCGATAGGATCCTTTTGATTTTGTTGTCTTCGAAGAACTTTGTCACTTTGTTGCCGATAAACTGTTTGCCACTATCGCACACGATCTCCGAGGGCATCCCAAATCGATATACGATGTGATCCCAGATGAAGTCGATCACCTCCTTTTCCCTAACTTTCTCGTATGCCTGTGCTTCAACCCACTTGGAGAAATAGTCAGTCATAAAAAGAATGAACTGAGCCTTACCTGGTGTGTAGGGGAGAGGGCCGACGATGTCCATCCCCCATTTCATGAACGGCCATGGCGACAAGACCGAATGCAGTGTCTCCCTGGGCTGATGGATCATTGGTGCGTGTCATTGGCACACGTTACACTTGCGAACGAACTCCTTTGCATCTTTTTCCATATCGATCCAATAATAGCCGGCTCGAATTATTTTTCAGACCACGGATTTGACGCCGGAATGATTCCCGCATGTGCCTTCATGTATTTCCCTTAAGATATACTCGGTGTCACCCGGTCCCAGACATATTGCGAGGTGGCCACCAAATGTCCTCCTAAATAGGGTTCCATCATCGGATAAACAGAACCGGGCTGCCTTTGTGCGTAATGCTCTCGATTCTTTGGGGTCCGAAGGGAGCTTACCCGAGCTAAGATACTCTATATACTTGTTCCTCCAATCCTAGGTCAAACTCGATGAATTGATTTCGGCATGGCCTTCCTCCACCACCGACCTCAAAAGTTGTACGACCTTCTCGGATTTGATCTCTTCATCTTCGACCGATGACCCCAGATTGGCCAGGGCGTCGACCTCACTGTTTTGCTCTCGAGGTATGTGTTGCAAGGTCCATTCTTTGAACCTATGCAGTGTGACTTGAAGCTTGTCCAAATACCTCTGCATTCGCCTTTCTCTGACTTCGAAAGTCCTGTTCACCAGATTGACTACGAGGAGGGAATCGCATTGGCTTCGATTACCTCCGCTCCCAGGCTTTTGGCTAGTTCTAAACCTGCAATCATAGCTTCATACTCTGCTTCGTTGTTAGTTAATTTTACAGTCTTAATAGACTGTCGAATTGTATTCCCAGTCGAGGGCTTTAGCACAATACCAAGCCCCGATCCCTTTGCGTTCGAGGTGCCGTCTGTGAATAGAGTCCACACTCCCGAAGGAGTACCAGATTCGGTCATTGATTCTCTTTCGACCTCGGGTATCAACGATGGCGCAAAATTGGCGACGAAATCCGCCAACACTTCAGATTTGATCGCAATTCGGGGCCGATACTCGATATCGTACCCGCTTACTTCGATAGCCCATTTGGCCAACCGGGCGGATAGCTCGGGCTTATGCATTATATTTCTCAGGGGGGAGGCCTTATTACACATATGGGATGGCATTGGAAGTAGGGTTTTAGCTTCCTGGAGGCACTCAATAGAGCCAGTGCTAATTTTTCCAAATGCGGGTATCTAGTTTCAGCCTCACCTAAGGTTCTACTAACGTAATAAATAGGAAACTGTATACCTTGTTCTTCTCGAACCAGGACCCCACTTAACGCTACTTCCGAGACGGCAAGGTAGAGGTATAGTCGCTCACCTATTTTTGGTGTATGTAGCAAAGGTGGGCTAGAGAGGTACCTCTTAAGTTCTTCTAATGCGCGTTGACATTCCGGAGTCCACGAGAAATCGTTCTTCTTTTTCAGTAAGTTGAAAAATCGGTGACTCCTATCGGACGATCTCGAGATGAATCGGCCCAAAGCAGCTATCCGGCCTGTTAGCTTTTGTATGGCTTTTACATTGTCTACAATTGTAATGTCTTCGATGGCTTTGATCTTCTCGGGGTTGATTTCTATTCCCCGATTTGAGACCATGAAACCGAGGAATTTTCCCGAGCCCACTCCAAATGCGCATTTCTCCAGGTTCAACTTCATGTTGTACCGTCTCAGCACATCGAACGTCTCCTGCAAATGGTTCAAATGGTCCTCTGCTCGCAGGGACTTAACTAACATATCATCAATGTAAACCTCCATTGTTTTTCCTAGTTGTTCTTCGAATATTTTGTTTACTAGGCGTTGATAAGTGGCCCCCGCATTCTTTAACCCGAATGGCATCACGTTATAACAGTATGCACCATACTTAGTGATGAAGGATGTCTTTTCCTGATCATCTTGGTCCATTCATATTTGGTTATAGCCAAAGTAAGCATCGAGAAAGCTAAGGGTCTCATGGCCAGCAGTCAATATTGGGTAAGGGAAAAGAATCTTTAGGGCATGCCTTGTTTAAATCCTTATAATCTATGCACATTCTTAATTTATTTTCCTTTTTAGGAACTACAACTACGTTTGCTAACCATTCTAGGTATTTAACTTCCCAAATGGACCCTATATTTAAAAGCTTAGTTACCTCATCCTTGATGAACGCTTGTTTGACTTCGGATTGAGGCCTCCTTTTTTGCTTGATCGGCCGGAATTTTGGATCGATGCTTAGTTTGTGGGTCGTGATCTCCAGTGGTATCCCTATTATGTCGAGATGGGACCAAGAGAAAGAATCTTCGTTAGCTAAAAGAAATTGTATAAGTGTTGTCCTGAGCTCGGAACTTAGGTCCGAGCCCAGGTATACCTTTTGATCCGGGCAGTCTTCTCGAAATGAAATTTGCTCGAGTTCCTTGACCGTTGATTTAGTTGCATCGGATTCATCAGGACCGACGAATGACGGGGGAACCCCGTAGTCGTCATCTTTGAGATGCTGCTGTTCACCTTTGTTTGTTGAAGCCGATGCTTGTGATTGCTATTTGATCCTTCGGGAAGGAGCTGTTGGTTTCGGTATTGCTTCTTCTACTGCGAACATCTCTTTCGCGGTAGGCCATTCTCCGTAAACTGTTACGATCCCATTAGTTGATGAGAATTTCAACACTTGGTGCAATGTTGAGGTACCGGTCTCATATCGTGAATCCATGGTCTCCCGAGCAGGGAGTTGTACCTCATGTCTCCGTCAATCACACAGAATTTTGTTTCTCGAATGGTACCGATAGTGTTTACCGGTAATGTTATTTCCCCTTTGGTCGTTTCGCACGCCATGTTGAAACATTGAGAATCTAAACTACAGGGATAATTCGGTCTGTCAGCCCGAGCTGTTCGATGAACCCACGATCGGATTATGTTGGCCGAACTACTAGGAACGACCAGTACATGCTTCACCTTCGTTTTATGTACAAGCACCGATATTACCAAAGCGTCGTTGTGGGGTTGCATGATTCCTTTTGCATCCTCCTCGCTGAAATGCAAGATTCCCTCTATTGCATAATCCCGAGTGCGCTTTTCCCGGGTAATGGATATCTTAGTGCGTTTTAATACCGGACCTTGGGGCGTATCTACCCCGCCGATGATCATATTGATTGTGTACTGAGGCTCCTCCTAGTTCACTTGCTTATTCTTGTTCCCATAATGGTTTTTGGCTCGGTCGCTCAAAAACTCTCGAAGGTGCCCATTTTCGAGCAACCGTGCCACCTCTTCTCTCAGCTTTTGACAGTCTTCTGTCCTATACCCATGCGTACCATGATATTACATATCAAACTAGGGTCTCTCTTGGTTGGGTCCGATTGCAGCGGTCGAGGCCACTTAGTATCCTTAATACGACCAATAGCCAACACGAGAGTAGCCGAATCGATGTTGAAGTTATATTCGGATAGTCACGGTGCTTCTCGATGACCAGTGGTTCTCTCGAAGTTGTTTCTCGCCAAGGGTCCTCGGTTATTCCGATTATGATTGTTCCTCCTTTCTCGTCTCGAGGAGCCCTGCCTTGCTGGAATGACTTTTCGGTCCCCAAGATATGGTCGATGCCTGTCTCTGCTCGATCTTGGTTCTCCATAAATATCCCTTTGAACCCTATCATGAGCTCTGATGGGGTAAGTAGATCCCGAGGGGGCTCCAAGTTGGTCATCCTCGACCCTGATCTTCGACTGATATTGGTTGTGTATATCCGCCCATGTGGCGGCCAAATATTCAATCAAGCTCTGTTAAAGCTGCTGCGAAGACATTGAACAACAAGCATTGAGTCCTTGGGTGAAGGCCTGTACGGCCTAATCATCAGTGACCGATGGTAGGTCCATCCGTTCCATCTGAAAACGAGATACAAATTCCCTGAGCCTCTCGTTATCCCTTTGCCTAACTTTGAATAGTTCCGATTTTCGCGTCTCTACTTTGATGGCACCCGCATGAGTTTTTACAAAGGCATCTGCAAGCATGGAAAAAGAATCGATGGAATTCTGGGGCAAATTGTGATACCAAGTCATTACCCCCTTTGACAAGGTTTCTCCGAATTTCTTCAAGAGAACGGACTCGATCTCATCGTCTTCTAGATCGTTTCCCTTTATGGCGCACGTGTACGCTATCCCATGCTCGTTTGGATCAGATGTCCCATTATATTTGGGAATTTTCGGCATGCAAAACTTCTTCGGTATGGGTTTTGGGGCGGCGCTTGACGGGAAAGGTTTCTGCATGAATTTCTTTGAATCTAAACCTTTCAATATCGGAGGTGCTCCTGGGATTTGATCCACCCTCGAATTATATGTCTCCACCTTTTTGTCATTGGCCTCGATCTTCTTCTCGCCAGACTCGACTCGTCTGGTTAGTTCCTCGAGCATCTTCATGATCCCGGAATTCACCCCTGATCCGCCTTCGCTCGGTTCCTCTGCGATTGGCTCATTTTCGGGGATGGTTCTCCGAGAAAGGCCGGCCTCAACCTTATTTGAAATTTGGCTCCGATTTTGCAATTGGGCAATAGGCCGCTTGCTGGGCTTGCAACATGTTGAAGATCATCCTAAGGTTAATCCCATCCCTTTCGTCGTTTTGAGTTGTCGAACGGTATTCTCTACGAACACTGTTTGATGGGCCGGTAATCCGATCCACATCAACTGCCATTTGTGAATTAGCGTCGATTGGAACTTCATCACCGGGCGCTACGTTGTTATTTTCCCCCTAGTGGTCAAATTCGCCATCGACATACTGAGGCACATATTGTGAGTGCGACATGGTTGAATTGTAACCTGAAATCAAAAAATTCTCCAAAGAACAAGCGTAAAATAATTTGTGTGACAGTAAATTGTATCAAACGTTCACTATTATCCTTAGCCCCATGGTGGGCACCAAACTGTTTTCCCTTGGCTACGGATGACAATTAAATTTGTACTTGATTTTATGGACACGTGATTTGGTTTGATACAAATAAAGAATGAGTGAAAATAAAGACTAAATTCAATGATTAAGACAAGAAGGAAAGCAAACCTCCAATATAGAGTAGCTCTACTGTGATAGAATTCTCTAAAATATGAAGCAGATAGATTGAGAAAATAAATAGACTGTAGTTTTTTGTATACTGATCATTAATTGTATGATGCCTTTTTACAATTGTGCTGCCCCTTTATATAGGGAGGGGAACGAGCTTTATATAAGGTAAAAAACCTATTCACAAGGTAAAAATATCATTAGAATTAATGGCTTCAACGTCTTTATTGATTTCTGCCGTGATTTCCACCGAGATATTTACATATCACGAGATTTCTGGTCCTTCAGTTACGCAAATATGATGATTTTTCCCTAAGGGGTTTTACCCTAATCGACCTCAACGATCGCGTCTCGGGCGCCTTGTCTTCGAGCTCCGTTCCGATGGCATCTGGTCTTGGCCTTCACCTCTCGATGTCTCGATCTCGGCCTATCGAGCAGTGACTCCAATCGACGCCGGTCGTACGAATTCGAAACCGATATTTCCTATGCAAGTGATCGAATTCGACCCCATACAATCCTCCATCTGATTATCAACTTTTTAAGCTTCGGTATATGCCTTAACGAAGGAATATGCAAGTTCTGTAAAAGAACCTATTGAGTTCTCAAGAAAGAGACCAAGTTAATGCTCCTTATGCGAGCGTTTCTTTGAATTTTTTGACCAACACCTATTCGTTTCCTATTTTGTCGAGTCATTTCCTTTGATTTCAATAATGTAGGTCGTGACTTATCCTAAAATGATTGGGAATATGCAAGGGAAAAACTTTCAACTTCCAAGGTTGTTGATGATATGTTTCCACATCTAGCACTTAGAGCATGGGTGGAGCCCCTGGTATCCAAACAATGTGCTCGTTCCGCTTTTTGATATATTTCAATAAAATTTCCTGCAAAAACAAAATAGAATCTTACAATTCTGAATTACCGATACCTTACCATGTATTATGGACTCCCACGCTTGTGGATCCTAGGTCTCCGATATGTTTGAATCTTTTTTCGTGCATCATTCATTATTTCTCTAGCCGGTTCTACCGTTGAAGATATAGGTGATCATGCGCTCGTGTTTCTAGTCTAGTATCACTGCATTGATCTGCTGGTTTCATGCCTTTTGCTTGACTATGAATTCACTCAGTCAGGTTAAACCCCTCCAATCTCTTCGTTTTCATTTTTTATGGTGATGTTTTTCTTAAATATCGAGTGAATTTGACTGATATTGATGAGGACTTTGTGATGGTAACCTACTTTTATCTCCAACCATGACGCGTCATTAAAGTAAACAGAAAATCAACCAAAGGATCAATAATCTTTTGAAATTATTTCACATTTTCTTAGGCAGGACGTCAAACTAATAACCAAATTTATAGGATAGTCTCTTTTTGACCTTCCCTGATATCACGCTCACCTGTTGCACACATTTTAAGTGATAAAGGTGAATCCCTTTCGTTATGCCTGGAAAAAGTATTATTGTTGGATAATTAATGTAGAATTCTTTATCCTTTAAAACGGATAACAATTAAATTTGTACGCGGTTCTAAGGATATGTGTATTGATTCAACATAAGTAATTAACAACGTTAGATAAACGAATTAAAAATGAGATAAATAACCAAACCCATTGCGACTTTGAGTCTGGGCTCGGATTTTAGCTTAATAATAGTTTTGCCCTCGACCGGACCCTCAATTCGAAGCCAAATACGTATGAAGAACTATGATTAAAATAAGAACCTTTCCATAGTTAGGAAGTAGAGAAATAATTTTGTATTGCTTTAATATGCGTGTTACAATATGTAATTGAATGAAAAAGCTTCCCCTTTATATAGTAGGAGAATTTCATCCCTAGTACAACTCTAAAAAAGGTAAAAAAAATCCTCATTTCTCATCAATTACTGATATGCTACCGCGTCGGGCGAGATTCGAGCCGTGATATACGGTTGGGTGTGGATATCATGACTTTCTGTTAGTCGCTTTCCGAGGTTTAGGAGCTCGCTCTAGGTTTGGGGAGCATTGTCTTACCAGGCCTGATGGCAAACACTCCATTCGGCCCTGGTACGAGAAGTCTCCGGCTTCGATTCTTATCCCATGCGGTCATGTCTTCGCTTCGTTTGACCCACTAAGAAATCAGGGTATATTTTACTCCCAGTTTTACCCATATACAGATAGTCCACTCGTTTCCCAAAGAGTAGGTTTGCAGAAACGACGACAGATGAACCCCGGTTCCTTCCTTCGCACGTTTCACCCGAGATTTCGGATAAGTCGAAAAGTCCCATCAATCGCGTCGTTCTGACTTCATATACGTGTTGTTCAACGGCGGGTCGCCTTCGACTGCGAAACGTTGCGAATTTCCCCCTTTAAAAGATTAGCCCCCCTTCACTTCCTTTACTTTTTGATCCTAGTCTTTACCTTCGAACTTTACAAAGGCTTTCGTCTTTCTCGAATCTTCATATATTGTTTCTTGAACCTTCATATCTTTATCTTCAACCTCCAACCTTCATACATTTTCTGGGACTTTCAACCCATAACCTCATATCTTCACTTTCAAACTCCAAATCTTCATACCCTCTCTCCAAATCTTCATATATTTTCCAGATTTACAATGGCCAAGACTTCTAAATCAGTTCCTCAGCAGGCTGCCTCTTCATCTTCTTACCCGGCCACAGGTATCGAGGAACCCGTCCCCGAAGTGGTTGTTCTTGAAACGGTTGCTCCTGAGGTGGCTGCTCCCCAAGTGGCTGCTGTCGAAGCGACCCCAAAGCCCCCCATGAAAAGTTTTATTCCCCCCGGCTGTTCAACCGCAGACAACTTCAAATTCGAGAAGGCCTCATCCAAAAAAGACCGAGGTGAAGGGGCATCGAGATATATATGCTCTGTCACCGAAGATACCCTTCCCATTATCCGAGAGAACTGTAACTGGGGAGGTAAGGACGTGGTAGTCCCCCGGCCTGAGGACGATATCACCATTCATCTGGAGAGGTATTTAAGTATTTACATTTATCCCTTCACACTAGACACCGTAGACCGAGTTATTTTGGCCTTTTGCACGAGACACGAGGTGTGCCTTGGGCAAATCTACCCGTCTTTTTGGAGGATCGTGATCCTCCTTTGTTATATTGTGAATAACACCGAGTCTCCTCGGTTCACCCTTGACCACCTGCTCCGTCTATACAGTCACCCGAATTTTCTGAGGGGGATTAATCAAGCTCACTCGCCAGGCCAGCAGGCCCCCTTTTCGAGCATCGACGAGGATCAAGACCGAGGCTAGCAGGGGCGCTTCGCTCGGGTGAAGACTAAAGATTTGATCCTTTTTGAGTTCTGCCATTCCCCGAGAAGTGGAAAGCATCTCGTAAGTGTAATCTTTCCTTAAGAGTAAGGTCTTCTTTGTTCCCTTTCTCACCATCAATATTTGTGATTGTGCAGCTGTTGCTCGGGCTCCTAATGCGGTCCCCTGACGCAAGTAGTAGATTGAAGGCATCTGTAAGTAGATGTTGTATTTTGAGCACTCATAGCACAAGCTTTTGAAGGACCAATGTGAGGCCTGTTCACATGGTAAGTCTCTTAGAATATGTACTATTAGGCCCCGAACTTACATAATGCTGACCCTTTCTCCTTCCTTCGCAGGTTTGCCTAAAACCACCGAACTTAGGCCGCTGAAAGGGGGTGAGGATTCATCCCTATCTGTTGATCCCTCCGTTATGGTACAGTCCAAGGCTGTCTCGGAGGAGAAGAAGAGGAAAAGAAAGTCTTTGGGCTCCCCAAGTCCCGAGGTGAAGCCAAAGAAGAGGGCGGCTTCCTGTGCTCATAAACCAAAGAAGAGCACCAACTCCCGGATGCCGGATTCCAACTCACTTCTCCGGATCAGAGATGAGTATGAAGAAGATGACATTTTAGTTGCGGAAGAATCGACCCTTGCGGGGGAGCAGGCGACGGCCGAAGGGGAGAGCTATGAGGCCGACCTCCCTCCGACTCGAGAGGTTGAGATGGAGATGGGGGCTGAGACCTCCCGAGAAGCCGCTTTTGTTCCGAAGGAGGCGACCGGTGTAATAGACATCATGGACGCGCCTTCCTACTTCGAGTCCATGCTTGAGGAGGCCCAAGCAGGAAAAGAGAAGTCAAGTGAAGGAATTCACAGCGCGCACGACCCTCTCCACTCCTTCTTTGATGGAGTGGACTCGTCCACTTTGGAAGATTTTTTCGAGCTGCGTGACCTAGAGGTCCCGAAGAAGGACATGTATTTAGAAGCAGGTGGGCCGAGTTTGAGCCCAAAATTGGTGAAGCAGTTTCCTGCTCCGAGTGTGGACCCCGGCCGCAAGAGAACAGTCATCCTTACGGTCCCAGAGGATACTCGAGTTCTGTCTACTCCAGTGGGCATAGCCAGCTACCTTCGATACCTGGCGACTGAGGAGGACTAGGCATAGATGAATGAGGTGGGCACGTCGTGTCTCTTCAACGAGGTGCAGCAGGCGCTGAACCGGGTAAGGCATTAATACTCGTTCTTGAATTCTTCTTTATCTCTTACTATTTTCTTTGTTTTGTAGGCCTCGGTACTTCACCATGAGAGCTTCCTCTGGTACCACTTCGAAATCAGCCAGCTCGAGTTCGAGCTTAAGGAGCAGGCTCTAAAAAAGGACATGTTCAAGCTTCTCAGTGAGCAACAGGACGGGGCCCTCAAGGACCTTCAGGCCGAGCTGGACAGGACCCAGAAGGAAGCTTCGACCCTGAGGGGGGAACATGCCGACCTGGTTGAAAAGGTAAAGGTCTTTGAAGCTAAAAACGAGGAGCTAGTTGTGGTGACTAACAACACAACCTCGCAGGTCCAATAGAAGATCGACCTGATCGACCAACTCCGAGCCGAGATGAATGAGGTCCAAGCCATGGCGATGGGTGGAAAAGCAAAATGGACCTGCTGGCTTTGGAGAAGGAAACCGCCAAGGTGAAGCTGGCATCGATAAAGGTCCAATTCCGAGTGGCGAAGGAGAAAGCTGACAAGTGGTCTCAGCTGTATGACAATCTCTGAGCAAAGCTGAGCTCGAATGTCATAGAGCGGGACACCCTCGGTAGAGAATACGAGACAATTAAGTCCAAGTTGGATACAACCTCCACCGATTTCGACGAAATGATGTCCAATACAAGGCCGATGTGAAGGCAGCCAAAGTTTGCCCGAAGGCAAAGGCCGAATATATGAAACGGCTATCCCAAAGAGAGACCCTCCAGGAGATCCATGCGTGAGGTTTTGACCTATCGGCTGAGATCAAGGAAGCCAAAAAGTTCGAGGCCGAGGCAAAGAAACTTTACGAGCCTGAAGGCACCGAAGGCTCTGAGGGTTCTGAGGGCTTGGAGGGATCTGAAGGCTCTGACGGTTCCGGAGACGAGTGGGGCCCTTTTTAGTTTTTTCTTATGTACATTTTTTATTTATTTTGAGGCCATTTTTATCTAGCCTTTGTAAATATATTCCGGAATATATATAAAATTTTCCCAATCTGCAATTTTGAGTCTTTACTTTTTCAGCATCTTTTCATAATTTTTATTCTTGCAATGTTTCTAATGCCTTAGCATTGGATCAAATGTTGTTATAGGGCGTTCGATTTTCAAGATCCAAATGGTGCCCGACTTTGATACAACGTTTTTTCTCAAGGCTTTGAAAACTCGATGTGATCGGAAGTTTTTTAAGATGCTTAAGTGAATATGGACTATGCTTTTGCCAAGGGTAAACTTAGTAGGTTTCAAATTTTTATGAAAGGCCTTACTTTCTGATTACGAGCTTCGAATGTCTCTAAGCCGTTTCTAGGGCGGCCGTAGCCTTTTGTAATTAGGCACCGCCTAATAGGTTTGGTGCCTCCGGGATTTAGTAGCCCAAATTATCCAATATTTTTTCGAACGATAGTCCCGGAGTGGGGTATCCCTTAGGCTCGATAGTCCCCCATTAAGGGTAGCCTGTGGGCTTTTAGGATCTGGAATTTAAGAGGCAAGAAAATGTGTAATAGCAAGGTGGAACTTTTTTTCATTTCTGTGTGTAAAGTACATGATCAAAAATGCATAAAAGCTTGTGTCATGGCTAAATTTGACTATGTGGGCACGGTTCACACTACCGTTTGGCCCTTACAATGAATCCTAACCACTGAGCCTTAGCTTCTAGCATACAAGGTTTTCTTTTTTCCTTGCTAAATTTTCCCTTGTTGAAAACCTTAATCCGAGGGTAATGGCCCCCTGTATTCGAGGTCGAGCTTGCGAGGGCTCAGATACTGTTGATGCAAAATGAACGCCCATTTGAGATCGGCCTTCGAATCTAAGTTAGCATGTTTTACTGTTGCCTCGTTAAAAACCTTGCCAAAAAATCCATTTTGGGACAAAACCGGTTCAAGGGAAAAAAAGTGTAACGCGTGCTTTTAAACCTAATAGCCACATCCATTCTTGAGTGTTGCCTGCAAGTGTTAGTCCGATTCATAACATGATTAAAGAGCAGTTGAGGGTACCTTAGCAGTAGTACCATTTTAAGGGTGTCACATTCCAACTGTTCGGTAGTTGCACATCGTTTCCTACTTCGAGTTTGTATGAGCCTTTGTCGGTAATTTCGATGACTCGATACGGTCCTTCCAAGTTCGATCCTAGATTTCCCTCATTCGGGTTTTGAGTGTGTAATGTCATTTTCCTCAACACCAAGTCCCCGATGTTGAAGCATTGGAGGTTGGCTCTTCGGTTGTAGTATCTTTCTATCCGTTGTTTTTGGGCGGCCAACTGAACTAAAGCTGCATCACGCCTTTCTTTCAATAGTTCTAAGCTCGTGACCATGGCCTTGACATTTGAATCTTCGATTGCATATTGGAATATGAGGCTCGACTCTCCCACCTTGACTGGTATCAAAGCTTCGGCCCCATAGACCAATGAAAATAGAGTGTCCCCGGTACTAGATTTTGAGGTTGTACGATATGCCTATAGGACTTCGGGCAAGATTTTTTTCCATTTCCCTTTGACATCGATCAACCTCTTTTTTAGTTTTTGAAGTATGTTATTTTTTGTTGACTCCGCCTGTCCATCCCACTAGGGTGGTAAGGTGTTTATTGTATCTATTTAATCTTGTGATCTTCAAAAAAATTATTTATCTTGCTGCTGATGAATTGCTTCCCATTATCACACATGACTTCGGTCGGTATCCCAAATCGATATATTATGTGGTCCCAGATGAAGTCAATGACTTCTTTCTCTCTGACCTTTTCGAATGCTTGGGCCTCGACCCATTTGGAAAAATAGTCAGTTATAAATAGTATGAATTGAGCTTTATTGGGTGCCCATGGCAGGGATCGACAATGTCCATCCCCCATTTCATAAACGGTCGTGGGGACAGGATCGAATGTAGTAACTCCCCCGGTTGATGGATCATCAGAGAGTGTCTCTAGCAGTCGTCGTATTTTCGTACAAAGACTTTCGCATCCTTCTCTATTTTGGTCCAATAATAGCCAGCCCTGATTAATTTCCGAACCAAAGATTCTGCCCTCGATTGGTTTCTGTAAGTGCCTTCGTGAACTTCTCTCAAGGTGTACTTGGTATTTCCTGGCTCCAGGCATCTGGCTAACAGGCCATCGAACATTCTTCTGAACAATGCCCCTTCGACCAAGCTAAATCTGGTAGCCTTGGTACGCAGGGTTCTCGATTCTTTCCGAGGGCAATATCCCAGTTTTCAAGTAGTCTATGTACTTGTTCCTCCAATACCAGGTTAAACTCGTTGAGTTTACTTCGGCATGGCCTTCTTCCACCACCGACTTCATGAGCTGTAAAACTGTTCCCGAACTAAATTCATCGTCACCAACCGATAACCCTAAGTTAGCTAGAGAATTAGCCTCACTATTTTGATATCGGGGCACGTGCTGTAGGGTCCACTCTTTGAATTGATGCAGCGTAACCTATAACTTGTCTAAATACCTTTGCATCTGTTCCTTTTTTACTTCGAATGACCCATTGACTTGATTTACCACAAGGAGGAAATCGCACTTAGTTTCAACCACCTCGGCCCCAAGGCTTTTAGCCAATTCTAGACCTGCAATCATGGCCTCATACTCGGCCTCATTATTAGTCAATTTTATAGTTCTAATAAAATGCCTAACTACATTTCCCGTAGGGGGTTTCAGCACAATACCGAGCCCGGACCCTTTTGCGTTCGAGGCACCGTCCATAAAAAGGGTCCAAATTCCCGAGGTAGTCCCCGAGGCTAACAATAATTCTCTTTCGACTTCGAGCACTAAGGGCAGTGTAAAGTCAGCCACGAAGTCGGCCAAAATTTTAGATTTTATGGCAGTTCAGGGTCGATACTCGATATCATACCTACAAATTTCGATGGCCTATTTGGCCAACCTACCCGGTAGCTCGGGCTTGTGCATGATGTTCCTCAATGGTAAGAGGTTATGACACATAGGGGGTAACATTGAAAGTACAATTTCAACTTTTTGGAGACGCTTAGCAAAGCGAGCGCCAATTTTTCGGATTACGTTATAACAATAGGTGCCGAACTTAGTGATAAAGGAAGTTTTTGCTTGATCGCCTAGGTCCATTCGAATTTTGTTGTACCCCAAATAGGCATCGAGAAAATTTAGCTTATTTCCTTTCTTAGGTACTACCACTTCGTTGGCTAACAAGTCCGGGTACTTAACTTCCCGAATGGATCCTATTTTAAGGAGTTCAGATACCTCGTCCTTGATGAAAGCATGCTTGACTTCGGATTGCGTTCCCCTTTTTTTCTTAACGGGATGGAACTTCGGGTCTGAAATCAGCTTATGAGTGGTTACTTCCGGCGGGATCCCTGTCATGTCAAGATGGGACCAAGCGAAACAATCTATGTTAGCTATAAGAAATTCAATAATTTTTTTCCCGAGCTTGGGAGTTAACCGCGTGCCAAAGTATACCTTCCGGCCGGGCAGGTGTTCAATTAATATGACTTGCTCCAGCTCCTCGATCATCGATTTGGTGGCATCGGAATCATCGGGAGCAATGAACGACCTAGGAACTCCGTAATCATCCTCCTCGCCTACTCCTCAGTCTTATGGTTCAGTCGGGGGCCGATATCGATGATTGCTATTTAATTTCTTCCTTCCTGGTCGGTTCTGTATTCTTTGATGTTGAGATCACGGGCACTAGGATCACCTTATCAACCGCGAACATTTTTTTTGTGTCCGACTACTCTCTGTAGACCATCTTAATTCCTCCCGGCATAGGGAACTTTAGTTCCTAGTGCAGTGTTGAGGTACTGCCCTCATGTTGTGAACCGATGGCCTTCTGAATAAGGCGTTATACCTCATGTCCTTTTCGATCACGTAGAATTTTGTATCTTGAACTGTCCCGGTGGTATTCACTAGCAAGGTTATTTCTCCCTTAGTAGTTTCTCATGCCATATTAAATCCGTTCAACACCTGGACTGCTGGTACTATTTGATCTTGTAACCCCAACTACTCGACGACCTTCGATCTAATGATGTTGGCCAAGCTGCCTAGATAAATTAACACACGTTCAACCCGAGATTTGTTGATAAGTACATATATCACCGGTCCATCATTATGAGGCTGCACGATGCCTTCGGCATTCTTGTCGCTGAACGAAATGGTTCCCTCCGATATGTATTCTTGGGTGAGTTTTTCCCTCGTGATGGATACTTTAGTACGCTTTATCATCGGTCCCTAGGGGACATTGACCCCTCCAATGATTATGTTGATGAGGTGCTGAGGTTCTTCTTGTTCGGTCTGTTAGTTGGAGTACCTGTTCCTGAAGTGGTTTTTTGCTCGATCGCTCAGAAATTCTCGGAGATGCCTGTTATTGAACAGACGGGCAACCTCTTCTCTTAACTGTCGACAATCCTCGGTCCTGTGGCCATGAGTGTCATGATATTTACATATCAGGTTTAGATCCCTCTGGGTAGGGTCGAACTGCAATGGTCGTGGCCACTTGGTTTCCTTGATACACCCAATGGCTGATACGATGCTGGTTGCATCGTTGCTGAAGTTATACTCTGATAGTCTTGGTGCTTCTCTTCCTCCGAGCGGCCTGTCAAAACCATTTTTGCTCATCAGACCTCGGGTATTAGGCCCTCAATCGCCTCTGTTTTTGTTCCTTGTAGAGTTGCGCCCGAACCCATTTCCCATTCGATCTGCACTGTATGTTTGGTTTGGATCTCGGACCTGCCTTGATTCATGATCGACGACTCTCTTAGGCCTGTCGTCGGTTCTGATGGGATAAACGGACCCAAGAAGGGGCTCCGAGTTGGTTGTCCTCGACTCTGATCTTTGACTGGTACTTGTTGTGGCCGTCGGCCCATGTTACCGCCGGGTACTCTACCAAGTTTAGTTTTAGCTGCTGCGAAGCCAAGGAGCTTTAGGGGTTATGTCCCTGAGTGAATGCCTGAACGGCCCAATCGTCCGCAATCGGAGGTAAGTCCATCCTTTCCATTTGAATCTTGACACGAACTCTCTGAGCATGTCGTTGTCCCTTTGCTTAACCTTGAAAAGGTATGATTTTCGGGTCTCGACCTTGATGGCCCCGGCATGAGCCTTCACAAAGGCATCCACGAGCATAGCGAATGAATTAATGAAATTTGGGGGTAAGTTTTGGTAGCATATCATTGCTCCTTTTGACAGAGTTTCCTCGAACCTCTTTAATAACACTGACTCGATCTCGTCGTCTTCCAAGTCGTTACTTTTGATGGCGCACATGTAGGAGGTCACATACTCATTGGAGTCTGTGGTTCCGTTATATTTTGGAATATCGTGCATACGAAACCTCTTTAGGATTGGCTTTGGTGCGCGCTTGGGGGAAAATGCTTTTAGACAAAATTTTTTGGAGTCCGAGCCTTTTAATATCAGGGGCGCTCCTAGGATTTGATTGACATGGGAATTATATGTCTCCACCTTCTTGTCGTTAGCCTCAATTTTCTTTTCACCTGACTCTACCTGTTTTGTTAATGCTTCTGCTCATTTCTTCAGGTGATTTCCTGGGATGGTTCAGGCTCAATTTTGCTGGGAGCGTGGCTTTGATTTTGCAGCTGCGCTATTGTCGCCTGTTGAGCTTACAACATTTCGAAAATTACTCATAGACTGACTCCATCACCTTTGCCTTTAGGTGATCCTTGACCCGTTGGTTGGGCTTCTCCGCGAACACTATTCTCTTGGTTGGTAAGTAGGTTGGCGTAGCCACATGCGAGTTAACATCGACTGGATATGCAACTAGGACTCTGTTGGGATCAGCAGGGGGTACCTCATTGCTCAGCACCAGATTGTTGTTTTCGCCTTGATGGCCAGAATCAGCCTCAACGTTCAAGTGAGCACACTGAGAATTTGACATTTTTTAAACTCACTTGAAATTGGGACCTTAAAGAACAAGTGTAAAATAGAGTGTGTTATGCTGATTTGTATCAAACCACCAGTATTATCCTTAGCCCCACGGTGGGTGCCAAATTGTTTACCCTTAAAATGGATAACAATTAAATTTATACATGGTTTTAAGGATATGTTGATTGATTCAACACAGGTAATCAAGAATGTTAGATTAACGAATTAAAGATGAGATAAATAACCAAACCAGTTGGGACTTTGAGTCCGGGCTCGAATTTTAGCATAACAATAGTTTTGCCCACGACTGAACCCTCGATTTGAAGCCAAATATGTATGAAGAATTATGATTAAAATAAGAACCTTTCAATAGCTAGAAAGCAAGGAAATAATTTTGCATTGCCTTGATA
Source organism: Nicotiana obtusifolia (assembly GCA_002018475.1). Classification (NCBI taxonomy): domain Eukaryota; kingdom Viridiplantae; phylum Streptophyta; class Magnoliopsida; order Solanales; family Solanaceae; genus Nicotiana; species Nicotiana obtusifolia. The sequence continues at coordinate 87,517 of MCJB01006469.1, forward strand.
TACGCGTTACAATGTGTATTGAATGAAAAATCTCCCCCTTTATATAGTAAGTTCCATCCCTAGTACAACTCTAAAAAAGGTAAAAAATCCTCCTTTCTTGTCAATTACTGATATGCTACCGACGTCGGGTGAGATTTGCGCCGTGATATCCAGTTGGGTAAGAATATAACAGCTTTCTATTAGTCGTGTTCAATCATTTTTTGTGCTTTCCGAGGTTTAGGAGCTCGCTCTGGGTTCGGGGAGTGTTGCGTTGTCTTACCAGGCCCGGTGGCGAACATTCCATTCGGCTTTTTGTACGACAGGTCCCCGGCTTCGATTCTGATCCCATGCGGTCATGTCTTTGCTTCGTTTGACCCACCGAAAAATCATGATATATGTTACTCCCAGTTTTATCCGTATACAAGAATATTTGATATCTTGAAGTTTGTTAGTCTGGAAAAGATATCTATCCGGATGTTTCTGACCATCCAAACGAATTACTCTGAATCGGGCTTGTCCATTACGAGTAGGAAGATATTAGGATCATCTCCTCGATCTTCAATTTTCAGTCTAGTTGACTGTGAAAGACTTGATCCTAACTACTACACGGTTGATGCATGTTGGCTCTTATGCTTGTCAGCTGTCAGGTATATTTTTTACCAATACAAAAGGATATACCCAATCATTTATAACAACACCCAACCCAAATAAATAAGTTTGTAAAACCTGATTTTTGAATTCAAACCTTCAAAATTTTGGTATGGTTGTCAATGGAGTTTAAGCTCTTATCTTCATGTTGCACACACCCAAGCAGGACCTAATTTTCTTTTAGTGCTTGGATAGTTAAATCTTACTGATTCTTTTTTTACTTTGGATGATGTTACACGTCGTGACGATTTGATAGGTCATTTTGAGTATTAGTGTTGATTTTCATATTTCGAGACCTCTCAGAGCTTCATTTGATGTTTATTGATTTGAGTGTCGGTCTGTGTCATTTTCCGGAAAACTTTTACGTAAACGTTTGAAGAAAATATGAGTTTTGGCTTTAAAAATAACTAGAGTTGACCACAGTCAATGTTCTTGGTTAATGACTCGGATCAATATTTTGATGATTATGGTAGATTTGTTTGATGTTTTGGGACTTGTACACACGTTTGTTTGAGGTCCGGGGTGACCCAAGCACATTTCAGCGCATTATGTGAAAGATTGCGAAAAATGAGTTCTCAAGTTGGAATGTTGAGTTTTGATGCTTGATTCTTGTTATTTGATGTTATTCTGATGATTTGAGGTAGCGAGCGAGTTTATATGATGTTATTATACTTGTGTGCATGTTTGGATTGGATCCCCGAGGGGTCGGGTGAGTTTCGAATTGGTTTCAGACCATTTTTGGACATGTTGAATTGCTGGTTTTTCTGCTGGTATATAGTGCTTTGCGATCGTGAAGTCCCTATCACAATCACGAAGTCTCTATCTCAATCGCGAAGGGGAAATTTGGGGCTAGGGCTGGGGCTGGATACACTACGCGAACGCGAGAGTTAGATCGTGAATTCAAAGGCTTGTGGGGACTGCCTTTCGCGAATGCAAAAGGCCTCAAGCGAATACGTAGGATTGGGAAATGTCTGGGGAGGGTAGATGGTCTTCATCGCGAATGGAACCCGTGGGAGGTGAAAGCAGAGGTTTTGACGGGGAATTGCCTAACACAAAAGAAAATGGGCTTGTGTGCTTCACGAACATGACTGGTGCTTTACGAACGTAAAGAACACCTAACGCCCAGTTAAATAAAAGCTGAAAGTCGGGATTTCATTATTTTTTACCATTTTAAAAACCTACAATTCGGACTAGAGAGGTTTATGATGAGATTTTCATCCCAACTTCATTGATTAGTAATTTTTAAGTATTTTTGATGTATTTTCATAATCGCCCATTGATTTTTAACCTTAAAATTTGTGATTTCAAAGTAAAAATTAGGGGTTTTGGGTAGAATATAGGAATTGTAAAAATTGAGATGCAGACCTCGAATTAAGGTTGGATTTCGAAACAAATCTCATAACCGGGCTTAGGGGTGAATGAATAATCGGAATTTGGTCTAAATCTCGGATTTTGACCAAGCGGGCCCCGAGTTAACTTTTGTTGACTTTTTAAATTTAGTTAAAGATTGAACTTTTTTCACTCGTGGGTAGTTTCTAAAGCTTTCTTTGAACTGTTTAAACTATATTTGGCTAAATTCGATAGGTTTGGAGGCTTATTCTAAAGGAAAAGCCATGATTGATCTTTGATTTAGATGCGAAAAGAGGTAAGTGTCGTGATTAACCTTGAATTGAGGGAATTAGGACATTATTAGTCTATTTGCTACTTGATTTATGTGTGGGAATGACGTATATTCAAGTTGATGAGTGTATATACGCAGTCATGGGATAAGCATGAGCCTTTATTTATTCTATGCTACTACGTGTCATATGCTTTAATTGTTACTTGTTCTTACTTGTTAAACTGATGCTTTTATTCGTTACATGCCTTAATTTGTTATATGTTTTCATGAATTCGTGTCTTTATTTATTGACTGTCTTTACTTGCCTTATGTTTTATATGTTTTTAGATAGCCGCTTTTATCCATCTTATTCCCTTAATTTTTTAATTCCTTACTGCGTTTCATTGTGAAATACACCATAGTTGGTTGTAGTTTTGTTAAATACTTGCTATTTGTTTGGGATTGGGTTGCACGCTGCAAAGAGTATTGGTACTATTATGTCGGATTCGATTGCACGCCGCAACGGATATTGGTATTATTGTGTGGGATCGATGCCACACACCAAACCTAGGGAGGTGTGGCCGGCACCCCGTGCCATACTCGGCCCCAGCGTACCACTCTAGAACTATGAACTTTGGAGGGGTAGCCCTCAACTAGGGCTAACAACGCCTACCTACAAGCCGACAATACCAATCAAGGCCGACGAGGCCATATTCTGAATCATCTAAAAATAACGTCTCTCTCATCTGAGGGGTAAACATACCCAGAAGCTTAAATACATAACTGTGCAGGCCGACGATGGCCCCATGAACGTATACAACCGGCAATAAAAAGTTTGACATGTACATAGAGCAGGCAAGGCCACAATACTAATATACAAAATATACAGGATTCGTCTACACCTATAGAGATAACAGAACTGTATCATGGTCAGGCCAGGGCCTCGACCTGCCCATCGAACTTGTAGATATAAAATGGACTCTAGTGTTTAGATCTGGTAACTCAGGGGGAGTGGAGCTTACCAATCAGGATGATGTTTGGCTCTATCTATTTGAAGGTCTATTCGACTGTCTATTAGGACCTGCAGGCATGAAATGCAGCGTCCCCAACAAAAGAGACGTTAGTACGAAATAATGTGCCGAGTATGTAAGGTAATATGATAACTGAATGCTGAAACTAAACTAATAATAATAACTGAAAGTAACTGGGAGTCAAAGATGATCTGAAGATATGCTTACCTGATGATACTGACTCCACTCTCTCAATATAGTAAGCAAAATAGTTGTCCGGCCCTATAGGCTTGGTACATGTAACTGCTCGGCTGTAATAGGCTCGCTCATAGGCGCTCGGCCATACTAGGCTCCATATCTCAGCCATTCTGGGCTCGCTCACAAGCGCTTAGCCATAGTTGGCTCAGTTTATAACTTACCATCTGATTAGAGGTTGCCCAATAGGGGCCTTCCCACCGATTATAAGTCAGTGGTGGTGAAAATACTGTAATACTGGATATATATATATATACATACATACATATATATATACATATATATCCATACATACATACATACATACATATATATATATATACATACATACACACACACACACACACACATATATATATGTATATATATGTATATATATATATAGAGAGAGAGAGAGACCCTCTTTTGACTGAAAGAAGATGATACTTTACTGAATATAAAGTCCCGATAAGGAGAACACTGTAACTTATGAGACTAGCAAAATTTACATAAATTCAGGAACACGAATTTCGCTTTATATCTCATTATCAAATGTATGTAGTTACAGGATCATGCCAAAATGAAGGAAAGGTTTAGCCTTTACATACCTTAACCCCGTTGAGTCCTTAATACCTTCCAAGCAACACTTCAAACAACTCAATTCAATCTACCATAGCATAAGGAGATTCAAAATCAGTGTTGAGTAAAGGCTAAGTCCGTAACTTAAGCTAGTAGCTCGTTTACATAAATTCGGGCAGCGTCTCTCCTGTAACAAGGACCTCCTCCAATTTACCGATCAAAATCATACACCAACAACAATAACCAAGGGCCTCCTCCAATACCATATATCAAGAACAAAAACTAGAGCAATACAATAAGAACAACATCAACAATATGGTACAAAATATTTCATTAACAAGTCATCAACGTATCAGGACGAGTGATAAGCTCGGATTGAATCCCTTTAGCACCCTTCAACCCGATTATCATTCATTCTTGAACTTAGTAATATATCCAGTTTATTAACCAATACTTTTTAAGGGATGTCCAACCTTCTACTCAATTTCAAAGTTACCCGAAATAACCTAACACAAGATAATATCACTATAGACAACTTTCAAGTGCTTTATAGCCATTTCCTTTTCTAGTTACAAATTTCCTCAACACGCTTGACATGTAAACCAACATAATCATACTAATAATATCATAGCCAATTTATTTCCAATAATTTTCAGCCACTTAAAGTTTAAAAGAGCAACTTTCAAAACAATCCATCAAGAACAACCACATCTCAAGCTAATGTAAGTATTATCTTGTAGTTTATCATCCTAAAAATTTAACCAACATAAAATCAAGCTTAAGCATGATTAGTAGGTTTTTATACTCAAACTAACCAATAGCAGAAACTTGAAATTTCATCCAAACACAGCCCCACAACTATCCTCAATTACAACACAACCTCAAAGAGGTGTTGTTCTCCATTAGAACAAACTTTTGATATTGAAATATGGTGTAATCACTTTGGAATCACCCTTGAACATTTGGAATTTGTTTAGCAGGGTTAGGAAGAGTGTGGGGACAATTTGGGGTTGAAAAATAAGAAATAAAGGTCGTCCAAATCATTTTTAAAGTGAAATAGGTCGACCGCCTAAGTGGGTCCCATTGGGAGCTGTTTGCGCAGTCTCGCGAAAATGCGAATACCTCTCTATTACAATATTGTATCGATAAAAAGTTTAATGAGTTAGAAAAAAGACACATACATATCCAATTTGGTAGGTGGATCATCCCATAACTTCAAGTATATTGGAAGAAAAGCTTAGTGACATTAGACCCAAATTTTAGTACAGTTTATGAACGTAACTTGTGACGACTTTCATCGACTTTTGTGTCACCACTTGCTTGACTTTAAAACTTAACAAACGACTATGATAAAACTAAAATATCTCATAATATCAGATTCTTATCATGTTAATAACCTTAGTCTCACCCCAAAAGTACGGGTTATAACATTCCCAACTTGCCGACTTTCGATGAAACTTATTTTCTTCAATTTGTTTAGCTTGTAAGCATTTTAACCCTCTTGGTACTTGTTGTTCATGATCTTAAATATTTGTAACCTCCAACGAAACATGTGAAACTTACTTTATATACTTTCAAAGACGATCTTATTTCTAAGCTTTCATCAGTTGACTTACGGCGTATTTTTACATATGAAAATATGGGGTGTAACATCACTCCCCCCTTTTAAACATTTGTCCTAGAATGTTGACGGATACGCTTATCAGTCTCATAAACTATAGCTCCTATGAATACTTTAATTATTTTCCTTGCCATATAGGCAACTGTTTTGCCAATAAATCCAAAGGCCAAGGCATTCCCCCTTTAGGCTTCTTTCTCACACTACTACTTGTGGTAGGAATTCTTTCAATCTCGTAAGTGGTGCTACCTTCTATCATGCAGCGTGTACGACTCTGTCCTTGTATGTGAGCCTATGCGACTCTTCTCTCATTTTTCCTCTAGCTTTTAGCCAATCTCTAGGCCTCACTTTGTGAACATATACATAACTATGACAGGCTATCCCTCTAGGCATCTATAGGTGTACTGAAGTTCTTCACTCGGTTTATTATTACAGAGGTCTGCTATCCAACTCCAGGTTACTCTCTCGTTACTTATCCTATATGTACAAAGATAATTCCTTTAATGCTTCCTCATTATTGTTCATCCAAAAAATGCCATCCTAATCTCCTTTCATACTTTGGAACTTTTATCCATCTGATGTTGATTCACCTTAATGTTGATCTATAATCTACCACGGATAACTTGGAACCTCTTACGTAATACATTGTCACTAAAGCTCACATCTCATCTAGGAACATCTAAAGTGCTTTTCCTGATCCACCTAAGGACGGTACTATAATTCAATAACCGTATTTCATAGCATCCCAACATGATTCATCTTATGGGGATATTCTAATCCCGTGCAACTCATAAAATCCCTTTTCTTTAAATTTTTACTCATTCTAAGGCCTAAACGTTATCCTCTTATCTATCACAATTACACCCTTATTCTACTACTAGGGCAGCATTCCATCTCTTCTAAATGCTCCTAGTCTTAGACTCCTCTGAGTTTATTCATGCTCTACTAAGCTTTCTATAACTTATGAAAACCATCATCTCTCTTGTTTTGATGGGCTTAATCCCGAGGCTTTACCTATTCTTGTCACCTTCTCGCCCACCTTTTCTTATCCTTACTCCTGTCTACCTAAGACCTTGTCGCTCTACCATACTTTAGCTTGCGACCTACACATATCTATTTATACTACTCACAACATTCCTTTACCTTGCTAGGACCATAGATTTCCTTATGTTTTCTAGAACCTTAAGCGAGGCATCACGTCATCTCTAACTCTTCTTTACTCTCTTAACTAGACTTCTTGGTACCTGGAAACCATAGGTTGGAAGATATGCAACTGACGGACCACTATCATTTTCTCGGATGCTAAATTATAACGCTTCTAGCCCTCTATCCGTAGTCTGGACAATTCACAACATTCTGCACTTGAGTATCTTGTACCTTCTTTACCTTTACCTTACTTACCTTTAAATCTCACATCGTATATTTTATCACTATCATAACCTCCCTTCCACATAGGTGAAATTCACATCCACACCTTAAAACTCTACTATAATACTTGCACCTCTGGTGTATACACAATCTGGCGGGAGCTTCATACTGACTTCTTATGAGGCTGGTACTCTTCTAACTGGCTTTATCGTAGAGATAGAATATGGCCTCTGTACTATCTCTCTTGTACCTTTAATATTAAGAGTGATTCTGGAATATTCTAATCATGATTTCTATAATTATATGGGTCTAATAATCGGACTCGTAGTTTACGTAGCTATTGTAACTCCCTCTTCTCTCTTAGCCTTTATGTAGACTTAAGCTGTCTTCCAATCTACGACTCAGGGTATTATTTATTACTTTAGCCTTTCGTGGACACTATGGAACATCCATGTTATAATCTGCTAATAATTCAAGCCTTTGTCTATGACATGGACTCAATTCTTTCTTTTGACTTATACCGTAGTCTCCTATAACTGTAAGAATGTCAACCTATATACTGCATAGATAATACTCTGAAATCTTAAGTGCGTTCATAACATAACTAACTCTAGGTCATAAATCGAGTAGTTTCTTTCGTGCCTTCTCAATTGTCTTTAAATGCAAGCAATTACTTTTCCTGGTCGTTGAATACTTGGCTTATCTTAGTGCCAACACAAGTTGGAATTTCGCACATCTCATATGATCTCGAATATTACTTTTGATTTTACTTCCCGTTTATTAGTCACGTTAGGTTCCACTTTCTTATGGAATGCATGCAATGTTGTAGTGTGACTGTTGTTACAAGATCATTTCTTCTTCCGGTTAATATGCTTAGGTTGAAGCCTTCTTCCTTATTTCCTCAGCTAGGCTTTCGTTATAGTACTTAGTGGAAATCCTCTGACTCTTCTAAAGCTGCGAGCATATTACATCGTATACCCGACATAATTTTTGATGTTCTTACTCGCCTATAATTATCCTTAGTTACTTACCTTCGCGCCCTTGTGCTCGTAGGATTGCATCTGAACTGAAATTTTGATTGTCTCCCCAGTGGCACTCTCTTTTCCGTAAAACTTATGCAGTACCGTTAACTACCCCAACTCCTATCCGAATATTTCTCAAGGATTATGATGTCATATATGCGAGATAGAATTCCCTATGTTGGGGGTCACTGTGTTTATCTTGCACGATCTGTTGATTTATCAATATCCTCTCATGCATACTTGCTGTTTGTTTGGGATTGGGTTGCACTCTGCAATAGATATTGGTATTGTTGTGTGGGATTGGGTTACACACCGCAACGGATATTGGTATTAACTGTGGGATCGGGATCCAAGCCGCAACAGATATTAGTATTATTATTTGGGATCGGGTTGCTCGTCACAATAGTATATATATATATATATATATATATATATATATATATATATATTTGTGGATCGGGTTGCACGCTGCAATGGATAAGACATATTGATTGTTCTTAACTGTTGGTTCTGTATCCGTGTTGTATTGAGAAATTAAGAATAGATGTTTTTCTGGGGCTCTCTGTTGTGTATTTATTGTTCCAATTTTCATGTCATATATATATATATATATATATATATATATATATATATATGTATGTATGTATGTATGTATATATTTGTGGATCGGGTTTCATGCTGCAATAGATAAGACATATTGATTGTTCTTAACTGTTGGTTCCGTATCCGTGTTGTATTGAGAAATTAAGAATAGATGTTATTCTGGGGCTCTCTGTTGTGTATTTATTCCAGTTTTCATGTCAACTATTGTTTCCTCTATTTCTGTTATCATTTTTACTTATACTCGTACAAGTTTTAAGTGAGTGCCTGGTAATTGCCTCTTCACTATTTCGTCGAGGTTAGGCTCGGCACTTACAGAGTACATGGGATCGGTTGTACTCATACTACACTTTGCACTTCTTGAGCAGATTTTGGTGTTGGTCGCAGCAACGGTTAGTGGAGGCTCGCTTGGACTATCTTTACATGGAGACTAGAGATAGAACTGCATTGCTTTTGAAGATCCTGAAGTCTCCTCCTTATTTCCTTATATTGTTTATGTCATTCAGACAATTGTACTTTTCGTTTCAGACCTTGGCTGTAGTATTTTATTATAGTAGCTCATGTACTTGTGATACCTAATTCCGGGAGTAGACTAGACATCGTATTTGGGTTTATTATTTATTTTAAGTTCTATAGCTTTGCTTCTTATTAGCTGCTTTTGAAAAGTGTTAAAATGAATGTTAGGTAGCTAATATTGCCTTGCCTATCAAGTGAGCGTTTGGCGCCATTGCGGCCCCGTGTTTAGGATTTCAGAGTCATGATAGGTTGGTATGAGAGCCAGGTCCCACGAGTCATGAGCTAGCTTAATAGAGTCTGGAGGATTGGTACGGAGACGTCTGCACTTCTCTTTTAGGGGCTATAGGGCTTAGGAAAGTTTCACTTCTTTCTTTCCCTACCATGCAATTTATTCTATCATTGAGTTTAAATGATTATATTTTTGTTATTTCACAGATGACGAAGACACGCACAACATTCACAGCTGACTAGGAGCTGGAGCCCTAGGTTGCAGCCACTACTAGGGGTAGGGGCCGAGGCCGAGGCCGAGGTAGGGCCAAAGGCAGGGCATATCTCAGCCTAGAGCATGTGCAGCAGCACCTATTGCAGAGCCTTAGATCGAGCAGGAGGAGGAGATCCTTGTTCGGACTGTGCTTGTTTGAACAGCTCATATCCTGAAGGGGTTCATTGCCACCCCCGTACTTCAGGACGCCCTAGTCCGTCTAGTGGGCCTTATGGAGAGTGCGGCCCAGGATGGTGTGTTTCCTATGGCACCAACCATCTCTCAGGCTAGGTAAGGAGACCAGACTCCCACCATTCACACTCCAAAGCAGATGACTCATGGATATCAGGCTCCAACAGTCCTACCAGTTGGAGCAGTCTAGCCCGTTATTGCTACACAAATCGGGAAGGGACCTGCGAAGTCGTCTAAGAGCTGAAGAGGTTAGACGAGTTCACCAAGTTATTTCCTGTTCGCTTTAGGGGTACACCTTCTAAGGACCCCCAGGATTTCTTAGACCGTTGTTACAGGGTACTGCACAACATGGGTATAGTGGAGTCCAAGGGAGTTGACTTTGTAGTGTTTCAGATGCATGGCTCCGCCAAAAGGTGGTGGCAGGAGTATGTTCAGGGCAGACTAGCAGGTTCACCTCCACTCACTTAGGATCAGTTCTTACAACTATTCTTGGAGAAATTCATCCCCTTCACTCTAAGAGAAGACTACCACAGCCAGGTGAACGCCTCCAGCAGGGTAGCATGACTATTACTCAGTACGAGAACATACTCGTGGATTTATCTCTCCATGTAGTTATCTTGTCCCTACTGAGAAGGAGAGGGGGTGCACATTCATAGAGGACCTTACTTATGGTATCAGGTTACATATGGACAGAGAGGCTGAAGATGATATTTCTTTCACTCGAGTTGTGGAGATCGCTAGGAGGATTGAGAGGATTCATGGTCAGGGTAGAGAGGCAGCATCTGAGAAGAGGCCTCACTATTTTGGTGGTTTCAGTATCCCCTCATCTGGAGGCAGAGGTTCATTTGGTAGAGACTATCTTATTAGGACGATTCAGTCAGCACTTCAGGCATCACATGATGCTTCGGACAGTCATGGTTCTTATGGGTCTCGTCCTCATCACCTAGCCTAGAGTGCGCCTTCAGCTCCCATCAGTGCACCACCAATTTAGAGCTATCACAGTGGTTATCCGGACCGACAGGTGGGTCAGTCCCAGATCCAGTATCCATGTTAGCTGAGAGAGTGCTTTAAGTGTGGAGGTACGGGTTATATCAGGAGGTACTGTCCTAGACTTCAGATCAGTGTGCCATAGCAGGCTACTCGTGCCATGATCCCAACACCGGTTGCTCCACCACCCGCTCAACCAAATAGAAACGGGGGTCAGGCGGCCTGGGGTAGTAATCAGGCTGTTAGAGGTGGAAGCCAGCTAGGTAATCTCGTCTAATTTCACTTCTCTATTCGAGGTTATGAAAATGGTCGATGCAATAGTAATACCCAACAAGAGTCGGGGTTGAATTCCGCAAGGAGCTATATGTGTGGGAGTTAGTAGTATATATCTTAGCGTGTGAATTTGTATGTCAAAATTTGCACTTTCGCAACAATTGGTTGTTTTAATGTTTAATCTAAACTACAATTGCAATTTAAGAAATAAAACTAGAAAAGTGTTTTTGTTGTTTTTCAAATGTTGTAAAAGGCCAAGGGGTATGACCTTCGCTAGGTGTTTGCCTAGCGGGTTGTAAACTTTAAAGCTTGTTTTGTTGGTCGGGGTGTATTATAGCTATCAACACTCAGTTACCCACTCAATATCTCTCGGTCAGAGAGTGATTTTGCCCAATTTGGCTTTCTCAAGTCCAAATGGGTATTGAACAAAACGGTTGATAAAAAGCTAAAGTCGGGTTTTACTATCTCTAGGTTCAACCTTTTAATTGGGTTTATCAATCTCTGGATTGACCCAATTTCTTGCTAGTTTTCCTATACTAAGTCTCTCTTTCTCAAGTAGAGACCAAGTTACATAGGCATGAACTAATGTTTGCAACCATTAATTCTTCAACTAAAAGCAAGAACAAGGCTAAAAAATAAACACCCAACCATAAACACGCAATAAATCAAACACCCATTAAGCTTACACACTAGGGTTGGGTCACAACTCTAGTTAAAATCTAGCTACTCATACTTAAAATGGAAGAAGTAGGAGAAGAAATGATAATTAAACCCATATTGCTAATTAAAATGATAAACTCTATGTTCAAAAAGCTAAAAATAGCAAACACTACTAAAAAGGGTTAAAGGATATGGCTACTGTAGCAGCTGATGTTCCAAGATTGACCTAAAAATGTGAAACTTGTCTATTTATAAAATTTCGGACAAAAATGCCATTTCAGATGTTCTGCGGCCGCACAATTCCATGTGCGGTACACACTTTTCTTTAGCTTGACAGGATTGGAAGTCTGTGGCCGTATAATTCTAAACTGCGGCCGCAATGCACTCTTTCTACGGTCCACACTTTTACATGTGTAGCCGCACAACTCTTCTTCTGTGGCCACACAATTATTGTGTGGTCCGCACTTTTGATGGTCTTGAAATGTAGACTCTCTGAACTTTGCTCTGACCCATCTTCTGCGGTCGCACAATTCATATGCAGACCGCACTTTGCACCAGTCTTTGATGGATTTTCCTTAATCACCTGCGGCCGCAGATGATATATCAAGGTCCGCACTTCTGCGTTTTTGTGCCTTTTTTGTTCTTGAGTTCAGATTACTCCTTCTTGAGTTGGATTTCATCTCGGGAGTTCATCTTTCAATAGTCCTGCAATTAAGCACGTTTCATCAGTTTTTTGGAACACAATTAAATGCTTTTAGACTAAAACAAAAGCTAAAAGGCGCTAATAAGTAGTCTATCACCATGGAGAGGTCGTCTAAGTGGTGGAGGCCAGATTGGTGGTGTTGAGCCCATTTCTGTGCATTCACAGCTAGACCCATGCGGAGTCATCTGATGCAGTCATCACAAGTATTGATCCGATTTGCCATAGAGATGCCTCGATTTTATTTGATCTGGGATCCACTTATTCGTATGTGTTATCGTATTTTGCTCCATATTTGGATATGTCTCGTGATTGTTTGAGTGCTCCTATATATGTGTCTATGCCTGTTGGGGGATCTATTGTGGTAAACCATGTCTATCGTTCAAGTGTGGTCTTTGTTGGGGGTTATCAGACTAGGGTAGACCTTCTTTTACTCAGTTTGGTGGACTTTGATGTTATTTTGGGCAAGGATTGGTTGTCACTATATCACGCCATTCTGGATTGTCACACTAATACCGTGACGTTGGCTATGCTGGGATTGTCGAGGCTGGAGTGGAGAGGTTCATTGAGTCGTGTTCCTAGTAGGGTGGTATCTTTTTTTTGAAGGCATAATAGATAGTAGAGAACGGATGCTTGGCAGACTTAGTCTTCGTGAGGGATGTTAGTGTTGATACTCCAACCGTTGAGTCAGTCCCGGTAGTGAGAGGCTTTCCAGATGTGTTCCCGGAAGACCTACCGGGCATGCCATCCGATAGGGATATTGGTTTTGGTATTGACTTGGTGACGGGCACTTAGCCCATCTCTATTTCACCATACGCATGGCACCAGTGGAGTTGAAGGAATTAAATGAATAACATCAAGAGTTTCTTTATAAGGGTTTCATCATATCGAATGTCTCACCTTGGGATTCTCATGTTCTATTTGTGAAGAAGAAAGACGGCACTATGAGAATGTGTATTGACTACAGGCAGCTGAACAAAGTTATCATCAAGAACAACTACCTACTACCACGTAATGATTATTTGTTTGATCAGCTTTAGGATACTAAGGTATTCTAACAGATTGACTTGAGGTCGGGGTACAATCAACTAAAGGTCCGGGCTTCAGCTATTTTGAAGACGGCTTTCAAGACCCGCTATGGTTACTATTAGTTTTTGGTGATGTCTTTTGGGATGACCAATGCCCCAGCAGCCTTTATGTACTTGATGAACAATGTGTTCCAGCCATATCTTGATTCCTTCATCCTGTTCATTGATAACATATTGGTATATTCTTGCAGTTGAGAGGATCATAAGCAGCACTTGAGGATCTTGCTCCAGACTTTGAGAGATAAGAAGCTTAATGCTAAATTCTCTAAAAGTGAGTTTTAGCTTGATTCGGTGGTATTCTTGGGCCATGTGGTGTCCAGTAAGAGGATCAAGGTGGATCTGACAAAGATTGAGGTAGTTTAGAGTTGGCTCAAGCCTTCTATCACTACTGAGATCCGGAGTTTCCTTGGGTTGGAAGGGTATTATCGATGTTTCGTGCAGGGTTTTTCAACCATCGCAGCTCCTTTAACTAGATTGATCCAGAAAGGTGCTCTTTCAGATGGTCCGACGAGTGTGAGGTGAGCTTTCAGAAGCTCAAGACTGCATTGATTACAAGCCAGTGTTGTTTTTACCTACAAGCTCAAAATCTTACACCGTGTATTATGATGCATAGTGTATTGGGCTTGGCACGATGCTGATGCAGGATGGTAGGGTGATTGCCTACGTGTCTTGTTAGTTGAAGGTTCATAAGAAGAATTACTCTATGCATGATTTAGAGATGGCAGCCATTTCACACGTTGAAGATTTGTTGGCACTATCTATATGACATTCCATTTGAGGTCTATGCCAATCGTCAGAGTCTCCAGCACCTCTTCAAGCAGAAGGAACTTAATTTGTAGTAGCGAAGATGGTTAGAGTTGATGAAAGACTATGATACCACCATACTATATCACACGGGGAAAGACAATATAGTGGCTGATGCACTGAGTAAGAAGGCTGGGAGCATAGGAAGTTTGGCATATTTACCGGTAGAGAGAGGCCACTAGCCATGGATGTTCAGGCTTTAGCCAATCAGTTCGAGAGGCTGGATGTTTCGAAGCCTAGACGGGTTCTTGCTTGTGTTTTGGCACAGTCATCATTGTTGGAGTGTATCAAGGCTCGCTAGTTTGATGATCCCCACTTGTTAGTGCTGAGGGACATGGTGCAACGGGGTGGTGCCAAGGAGATTGTGATTGGAGATGATGGTGTTCTACGGCTTCAAGGACGGATTTGTATTCCAAATGTTGATGGGTTGAGAGAGTTGATCCTTGAGGAGGCTCGCAGTTCCCACTATTCCATTCACTAGGTGCACGAAGATGTACCGTGACATAAAACAACACTATTGGCGGCAGAGAATGAAGAAAGATATTGTTGCTTATGTCTCTCGGTGTTTGAATTGTCAATGGGTGAAGTACGAGCATAAAAAACTGGGAGGGTTGACTCAGAGATTGGAGATACTGGAGTAGAAGTAGGAGCGCATCACTATGGATTTTGTGGTAGGCTTACCACGGACCTTGAGGAAATATGATTTAGTTTAGGTCATTATGGACCGATTGACTAAGTCCGCGCACTTTATTCCATTGATGACTTGCTATCATTCAGAGTGGTTGGCTCAAGTTTACATCTGGGAGATTATCCGCCTGCACGACATGCCCATTTATATCATTTCTGACCGAGGTACGTAGTTTACATTGTATTTTTGGAGTGCCATATAGCGTATGTAGGGCACGCAAGTCAAGCTAAGTACTACATTGCATCCTTATAAGGATGAGCAGTTCGAGCGCACTATTCAGATTTTAAATGACATGTTGCGGGCATGTTCTATGGATTTCCGGGGATAGTGGGACCAGTTTTTACCTCTAGTGGAGTTCGCCTACAACAACAGCTATCAGTCAAGTATTCAGATGGTTTCATATGAGGCCTTATATGGGAGGCAATGTCGTTCACCAATTGGTTGGTTTGAGCCTAGAGAAGCTAGATTGTTGGGAACTAATTTGGTCTATGATGTTATGGAGAAGGTTAAGGTAATTCAGGAGCGACTTCGTACAACTCAGTCCAGGTAGAAGAGTTATGCGGATTGGAAGGTTCGAGATGTGGCTAACATGGTGGGTGAGAAGGTTCTTCTCCGAGTGTCGCCTATGAAGGGCGTGATGTGGTTTGGAAAGAAGGGCAAATTGAGCTCGAGGTTTATTCGTCCGTTCAAGATATTGGATAGAGTTAAGGAGGTTGCTTACATGCTTGCATTGCCTCCTAGCCTAGCAGGGGTACATCCGGTATTACATGTTTCCATGCTTCATAAGAATCATGAGGATAGATCAAGTGTTTTGGACTTCAGCACGGTGCAACTTGATGAGAATTTGACTTGTGAGGAGGAGCTGGTGGCTACTCTAATCCAGCAAGTTCGAAAGTTGAGATCTAATAATTTTCCTTATGTGAAAGTGCAACGGAGAGGTCAGTCGATCGAGGAGGATGTGTGGTATTCCGAGTCCGATATGCGGAGTAAATAACCCCTACCTTTTTACCAGTCCAGGTACTTTTCTATGTCCATTCGAGCACGAACGTTTATTTTAGAGGTGGAGAATGTGACGATCGATAAGTCATTTTGAGTATTAGCCTTGATTTTCGCATTCCGAGACCTCTCATAGTTTCATTTGATATTTATTGATTTACATGCGTGGTCCGTATCGCTTTTTAAAAAGCTTTTATGTAAAAGTTTGAAGAAAGTGTTAAAAACAATTAGAGTTGACCATTGTCAATGTTGTTGGTAAACGACCTCGGATTGGTGTTTTGATAATTTCGGTAGGTTTGTATAATTTTTTCGGACTTATAGGCATGTTAGGTTGAGGTCCGGGGTGACCCGAGCGCATTTTTGTGCATTATGTGAAAGATTTTGAAAGATGAGTTTTGAAGTTGGAATCTTAAGTTTTGATAATCGATTCTTGTTATTTGATGTTATTTTGATGATTTGAGGTAGCGAGCGAGTTTATATGATGTTATTACACTTATGTTCATGTTCAGATTGGAGTCCGGCGGACTCAGGAGAGTTTCAGATTTGTTTTTGGCCATTTTTGGACTTGTTGAATTGCTTGTTTTTCTGTTGGTGTATCAGTGCTTCGTGATCTCGAAAGGGAATTTAGGGGTGGGACTGGATACACTACGCGAACGCTAGAGGTGGATCGCAAACATGAAGGCTTGGGGGACTTCCCTTCGCAGATGCGAAAGGCCTCACGCGAACGCGTAGGCTTGGGAAATGTCTGGGGAGGATATATGGTCTTGTCACAAATACAACCCCTGGGACGCGAACGATAAGGCTTGGCTGGGGAATTGCCTTCGTGAACACGAAGGCCAACGGGGTTGTGTGCTTCGCGGACGCGAAGAATACCTGACGGCCAGTTAAATAAAAGCTGAAAGTTTGGGATTAAAACCTAAATCTCGGACTAGAGAGGGTTTTGAAGAGATTTTCATCCTAACTTCACTGGTTAGTACTTTTCATCTAATTTTGATGTATTTTGATAATCACCCATTAATATTTAACTTTAAATATAGTGATTGTATCCCATCCATGATCACCCCTGAAGACAAAACACTGCTCTTTCCACAGACCCTACAATGAATGAACTAAAAGAAATAGTCTTCTCCATGAATCCTTTAAGTGCAGCAGGCCTTGATGGTATGAATAGTAAGTTCTACCAAGCTTGTTAGGAAGTCATCAAGTTTGATTTGATGCAGGTTGTCCTGAACTTCTATGGAGGATCCACCATGCCCAGATATATGACAGGTGCATGTCTTGTCCTATTACCAAAAGTGGAATTTCCTAATTCCCTCACACAATTTAGACCACTCAGCCTTAGCAATTTCATCAACAAGATCATTTCCAAGACTATTAGTTCAAGGTTGGATCTAATCCTCCCCAAAATCATCTCAGCCAATCAGTCAAGCTTTCTTAAAGGGAGAAACTTTTCTGAAAACATCATGCTTGCCAGACCAATGTTGTTATTAAATTAGACATGGCCAAAGCCTATGATAGAGTCTCATGGAGCTTCACATGTATCATGATGAAAAGAATGGAATTCTGTGAAAGAATCATTGACATGATTTGGAGAACCATGTCCAATAATTGGTATTCTGTCATGGTTAATGGCACCAGATGGGGCTTCTTTCAATCTACTAGAGGTCTAAAGCAAGGAGATCCCCCTGGCTCCTTCTCTGTTTATTATTGGAGCTGAACTGTTGTCTAGGATGCTTAATAATCTCAACCATAATCAATTTTTTAATGGCTTCTATATGCAAAGTAGAGGATCACAGATTAATCACCTCAGTTTTGCGGATGACATTATCATATTTACCTCAGGAGGCGGAGTATCCCTTCAGAAAATCATGAAGATCTTGAGAAGTTACGAAGAAAGTTCAGGCCAGAAAATTAACAAGGATAAAAGTCACATCATGACTTCACCTGGTGCCTTTCAGTATGCTATTAGAAGGATTAAAGCAGAAACTGGTTTCTCCGGAAGGGAATCTCCACTAACATACCTAGAATACCTATTTTATATTGGTATAAAGAGCATCATTCACTACAATAATCTCACAACTAAGATAGTTGGTAGAATCAAAGGCTGGCATGGAAAATGTTATCCTATAGTGGTAGGGCTACTTTGATAAAACATGTGCTGCAATCAATCCTAATCCACCTCTTGTCTGCAGTGTCTCCTCCAAAACCTGTTATGAAGCATATTGAGAAATTTGCAGCAAACTTCTTATGGGGTCTGAAAAAGACAAATTAAAATATCGTTGGGCTTCTTGGCAAAAGCTTGTTACCTAGTGAATGAGGGTGTTCTAAGTTTCAGAACAATTGAAGATGTTTGTAAATCAATGGGGGTCAAACAATGGTGGCACCTCAGAACTTCTGTGGAGCAATTTTCTTAGAGCCAAGTATTGTCAAAGGTCCAATCCCATATCCAAAAAATGGGACTCAGGTCCGTCCCAAGCATGGAAAGGGATGATGCTTAAATAAAAGGAAGCTGAACAAGCTATTCAATGGAGACTTTACTAAGGAAAAAATCTTTTCTGGTGGGATAATTGGTTAGGAACTGGGCCTTTGGCTAAACGCATAATTGGTGGAGAAAGGCTTGGTAACACTTATGTATCCTACTTCTGGACTGATGGTCAATGGAATCTTCAGAAGCTAAATGAAATTTCCCCATTCCACAAGATCCAGGACATCATTCAGACCCCTATTTACTACCAACCTCATATTTTAGATGAATCCATTTGGACACAACTATTAATGGCAATTTCACCTTTGCCTCTGCTTGGGAACTCATCAGAAAGAAGAAACAATCTAACTTGTCTAATAGAATGACCTGACACAAGAAAACTCCTTTTAAATGGTCTTTTCACTTGTGGAGAGCTCTTAGAAACAAATTATCAACTAATGATAGGATGCTTTTATTTAGCAACTCTATTGTATCCAGATGTGTCTGCTGCTACAGACCTGCCAATGAAACTGTGGATCCCATTTTTAGCAGGGGTCTTTTTTGCCGGTTTTGTTTGGAGGAAATATGGTGGAATTGCAGGAATACAAACTGACAACAAGCCTCTCAAACTGCTCTTAATAACCTGGTGGATGCAGAGAAGTCACAATGAAGTCCAAAAACTAACCCTAGACAACATACCTATTATTATCTGCTGGAACCTTTGGAAGAACAGATGCACTACAAAGTATGGTGGAAAGTCATCCTCCATGGCCAGGGTCTTGTTCTCTATCAATTTAGATGTTTCACTGATGCTGAGAATCTATTTCCCTCATATCTCTTGGCCTTTCAACTAGAATGAATTATATCCAATAGTTGAACAAATTAAGCACCACACCTTTGTCATTCAAGTCATCTGGCAAAGACCTGAAACAAACTTTGTGAAGGTCAATAGTGATGGGAGTGCTTTGAGTAATCCAGGTATAATAGGGGCAGGAGTCATCATCAGAGATCATTCTAGTGAATTCATCCATGCCATTGCTACCCCCCTTGGGAAAGGTACTAATAATCTTGCTAAAATAAAAGCAGCCATCATTGGAGTGCAATGGTGCTTGGACAATGGTTTTCACAAAGTCCACCTTGAAGCAGATTCAACTCTTCTTATCCAATGGATGAGCTGTAATAATGAGTACCCCTAGACTCTAAAGATGAAGTTGCAGAAACTTAATTACCTACGCTCACAGTGTGAGAAAATTCATATCCTCATATGTGTATAGAGAAGCTAATTGCCCAACTGATTCTTTATCCACATTAAGTCATGAGCTGCCAGCAGTGACCTATTTCCACATCCCATCAGCTATACCTAACCACATCAGAGGACAGATCTTACAGGACTCCATCAATAACCCAGCTTTCAGGCACAGGAGAACAAATAGAATCACTGCACCATCACACTTAGCCTCCTATTCCTCTCATGGTTATGGTTGTTGACGGCCAATTTTGACCCTCCTTTTTAAAGTTAATTTATTTATACTTAATAATTTGCAATAAATATTTTCAAAGTATTTTTCACTAATGAATATCTTTTTCTACAAATTAATTTAGTGTTAGTTTCAAAATTAATCATTTGACGTTAGTATTATGTAATTACAAATATATTTTAGGATTATTAAAATAATTTCTATACGTAAGTTATATAATTATTTCAATGAACTACTTCTTAAAATGGTTAATTAGTTTACCATTTCAATAATTCAAATTAATGTCCTGGTGAAGTATTTTTCCAAATAATCAATTAATTACGATAACTAGTAGTATTTAAAAATTATAATTTTTATTACATTTTATTGAAAATTATTAAGTTTAGTTAACTTAATTTCAAAAGGGATTAAATACCAAAAGGCCACAATTGCATTTCTTGAATCAATTATAAAATGGCTACCTTTTAGATGATTTTAGCCCAAATACAAGGCCCAGTTCAGACCTGACCCAGTCCAAACACTAATCTCCTTTTCCACTTTGGCTATCCATGCCACGCTCCCTAAACCAATCACAACCTGCCCGATCAGTCGCCTCTCTCACTCACAATGAAAGCAAAATGAATCTGGACCGTTGATCTATCAGATCAACGGCCCACATTTTATCCCCAATATTTCTTTAATTTTTGTATCTCACCGAACTCAATCTCAGCCATCCAAATCTAATCGTCCAACGGTCGTAACTTTTTACATCCTTTATTCTTTGATGCCCAAATTATCAGGGTCATTGATTATTAGATCCAATAGCCCAGATCCTAGCTCTCAGTCTGAAACCTAGAGACACCCCCAATACCCAATAACCATAATCATTTCACTCAGAGACCTGGCCGCCTCTCTTTCCCTTTCCCCTCTCTTTTCTCTCAATCTCACGAGCTCAATCAGTCACAAACCTTGCACAAATTAGTGCAAAGTCACAAATTGATCAGATATTGCATCTCTTTTACCTTCTGAATCCGCGAATCTCGCCGATTTCAGTCCCATTTCATCATACAAAAAACACCCCAAAGCTTAACCCTAGACTCAAAGATGAAATCTCAAATCACCTGAGCTCTGTTATGATATTTCAAATCGGAGCCTAAAATCACCTCTTGCCTCATGAAGTCCGTGAATCCTGCTGCTAATTCCTTTTTCAATCACAAAATTCAAACCTCTAAATCTTGAAACCCTAGGCCCAGAATGATACTTCTGCTTGCGCCTGGACTTTTCCATTAATAATTTTCACTGGCCTATGGAACATGAATACCTTTGCTTTGTAGGAATCATTGAATCATTTTATCCAATATCTTCGAGGCTTGAACCATAATAGAAATAATTTAAGAGCATGTTCAATATTGTCAAAATCTTTGAAGACATTGCACTTGAATTCCATGAAAATATAATATTGATGGCATAAGTACCAGAAAAACCATAATAGTTCTTGTGAAAATTTTTTGGCTTGTGCTATGAATATGTGCCATAATGGATATTCTGGATTGACCCCATAAGGCTTGAGAATGGATCCTCCATGTTTTTGGAAAACCTAAAGCTCATAATAAGTTCTTCTTTCCATTATAATTGATGGATCAAAAGGATCCATGAGATTGAACAACACTGGTGGATGATATGCTGGATTCAATGAACTCATTCCTGGTATATTTGAAAACATGAAGATGTCGCTAATTAGCTTTTGTTTTGACTTCATCTTTGCTGTGAAAAATCACTTTGAGAATTCTTCCGGTCGAGACAGAAATTCTGCAAGAATATTATTCTTTCCTTTCAGGTGCTTGACTTGAAACTTGTATCGAGAGAACCATTGGGCCCATCTGAGAATCTGAGGATTTGGGAATAATTTTTGCATTTATCTGGATTATCTTTGGGAAGGCCTTCATATCCATTTTTATCAGAAATTCTGTATGAATCAAGAAAAAATTAAACTTCTTGATTCCATTCTTCACTGCGAGAATTTCCTTGAAAGTGGAGTGATAGAGTTGCTCGGAATCTTTGAACTTTCCGCTAGCATATCCACATATCTTCCTTTGGCCATCTTTTTCATCAAATGAAACAGCACTCCAGTATTCATTGCTGGAATCAGTTTGCACTATCTTCTTACCGTATGAAGGGATGTAGAGAGACTTGACATTTTTAGATATCTCCTTTATTTCCCTGACTGCTTCACCTTGATCCTTTCCCCATGACGAAGCATTATTCTGGAGCATCTTCGTGAGCGGAGAAATTTTTGTAGAGATATTTGGGATAAAATCTCTTACATAATTTACTACACCCAAGAACTGTTGGATCTGCTTTGTTGTGAGTCCGGTATCAGGAAATTTGAGTAGTTCCTGACATATATGTGGTCCTGGATTGTATGCACCTTGGACAAAATACATTCTCATAAAATCAATCTCCTTTTGAGTAAGAACCATCTTTTTTGCTGAAAGCATAATCCCGTACTGTGTTACCAATGCCTCAAATTGATGAAGCAAGTCGACATGTTCCTCTAATGTATCACTAAATAACAGGATGTCATCAATGCAAACTAAAGAGATATGGAGGATGGGCTGGAATATTTTTATTATGGCTTTATGGAACAAGGAGGGTGCAGTTTTTAATCCGAAGGGCATGACTTTCCATTGGAAGTGATGATCGGGGATGCAAAATCTCGTTTTTGGCTCTTTCTTCGAGGTGGATTCCCAATTTCCAAAATCCATATTTAAGATCAAACTTGGAAAATATTTGGCCTTGGCTAAGTGGGAGAAAAGAGTGAGTTTATTTGGGATGGGGAATTTATCATCTTGGAGGAAGTGGTTAAGTGGCTGCTCAGCCCTTTTGTTGACATAAAATGCTTCGCATGCCCATTGTGAATCAAATGGCTCAATTAGATCAAATTCCAAGAGTTCTTCGCATTCTTTCTTTGCAAGCTGAAGACGATCTGGATTCATGCCTGAATGACTGGCTTTGTTTGGATTGATCTTTTCATTCTTCTTGAAAGGGAGCTTGATAAAAAACTCTTCGTTCTTCTATAACAAGCTTTTCCCTTTCTTCATAAAATCCTTGTGAGATTCATCACATGAATGCTCAATGAGATTTTGTTCAATCTCCTTGATTTGTTTGTTGCTGATGATTTGGAATAGCCTTGGAATTTAAGAATAAGGTTTGAATTGCTTCTTAAAGGTTATCCCGTTAGCCCTGATCTAGAGTTGATCTTTTAGTTGTCTGAAAATGTCGAATCCAACAATAAGATCCTTTCCTGGTACATCAGAGCTGATCAGCTTGGTTCAGTACTTCAATCCTGGAAAGAACTCCATTGTGACCGGGTCCTTTGTGATAACGGTGGTAGTCAGGATTCCATTTGATGCAGTGTGGAAATCTTTAAAGTGAGGCACCTATTGATCTTCAGGGAGAACAGCAGGGTTCATGAGTGAACAAGCAGCTCCAGTGTCAATGAAAGCGATGATTCGAGTTGGTTTATCCCATTTGGATGAATAAACCTTGAGTTCCACATGAGGGATGACTACAAGAGCGTTGATCTCCTCTCGGGTTTTGGCCACCGGTTCTGAAATTTGGTAGTGGTCATCCCTATGATCTTCGTATATATCAAGAGAGAATAAGGTTTTTTCAGTGGGTTCATCATCCAAGGAGAATATAAACTCAAGGTCCTCTTCCTTTTCGAGATGTATACTAGTCTAATCTTCAATCCCTTCGAGGAGTTTGACAGATTTCCTCGATTGTGGATAATTTCTTGCAAAATGTCCGATCTTGTGGCGAATAAAGCATTTGTTCTTTTATGAAAATTCCCTGGCCTCCTTCATCTGAAATATTTTGTGCGCCTCCTGGACCTTGATTTCCCATCTGGAATTCTTTGCCATCTGAACCTCCTGAATCCTCTCTGTCTCCTGGATGAGTGGCAAGAACATCCTGATCCGATGATCAGAACAGGTTTGCAGCATGCTTTGTCAAGCGCTAGATTGTGTTGCATAATTTGTTTTAGGGCATAGCGCTTCATACAAATTTCATCCAATGCGACAAAAATAGCTTGCCTGATGTAGCTGACTTGTGGGATTGTTATGGACTGAAATTTTTCTTCAATGATGGTCATGGCTCGACCTGCCAACAACTTTGGAAGGGAAGAGACAAAGGCTTGCTTCAGGTTGATGTCTCCACCGATCTCGAAATAAATCTTTGCCATTTTTTGAAAATTCTTGTCAATGTCATTTTTGTCGAGTGACACACACTTCATCTCGAAGAGTTGTCTTCGCATCTTTTCTTGACTTTGGCCAGTATCTCCACAGAAAACTTCGTGTAGGATTCTAATGTTGGAGGCAAAGTCCTGGAATTAAGAAAAGTATTTTTGTCTTGAATCCCAAGTGAGTTCCACCAATCTCTGAGGATTCATGAGAACCGTGAAGTGAGTTCTGACAGGATGATATATTTTTCTCGTTCTACCAAATTTTTGGTCACCATCCAAGTATAGAAGTCTTGGATCCTTTGAAGCCATTTTGAAACCTTGACATCATATACGGTGAAAGTGTGGAAACCAGTTCCAACTGGTTTTGACGCCATGGGCTCATATCTTTTTTCTAAGATTTGTTCATCTGTTATGCCTTCTTGATCCTCATCTATTTCAGATATTTTTGGGTCTCTTGGCTGATTTACAAATATTGGGGGATCAACTTCTTCGGAAGAGTTTATTGTGGATTCATTTCTTGATTGAGAGCTATCCTCCATTGTATCATCGTCAGATGAATTAAGAGATTCCGACCTTGTGCTATCTTCTTCTGACATGTTTCTTGGTTGGGAGAATATAGGTCTGGAGCCTTCTGATCAGAAATCATCAAATTTTCGGGGTTGGACCCTTTTGAACTTTCTCCCTGTTCTCGCCTTTTCTTGTTTTGTTTCTGGGCTGCAAGAGCATCTTTCCTTTCCCAAATCACTTTTGCAATATCAAAATCATGTTCTTCTTTTATGGGTTGGGTGAATGAAATAGGATTTTGTGAGGTAGTAGGAAAAGTAGAAAAAGTTTAGTCCAATTTAGGTGGGGAATATGCTTGTGGCAACAT
>MCJB01006469.1:113366-134659 GCA_002018475.1 Nicotiana obtusifolia
ATCATATTCTCCGATTGGATCTTCCAAACAGTCTTGGCAGTCGTAACCAAGATCCCAAGGGCAGTGTCCCGTAAAGGGCCATTGAACCACCAAACTCTTCTGCTCTCTTTGTCGAAATGTTTACACCAGTCATGTTCTTCCATGATAGTTTATATATTCCAGAACAGGGTCGGGTCTATGTCTTTAGGTTGGATCATTTGGCAAGAAAAGATGGTTTTATTTGGTTTTTTGAGATGGGAATGGTCAAAGCTTATGGAAACTATTTTGTTTCTTCTGGTAAAAGTTAGCTCAACAGATTTTAGAGATTCCTCTGGTTCCCTTAACTTTTCATAATTTGTGATCCATGAATCAGGAAGGATTTTGACGAGCTCATCTCTGGGAATTTGTCTGGGTATTTGGGTGCACATGGTGTTTCCTTTGGTAGCATCAATATTCAAGAGTAAAGCGTTTTCTCCTCCGGGAAGGCAGAGATACACGGCATGATTTTGGACCCGTCGTGCCATTTGGTAATGAAGTGTGGCTTGGATAGCATCTTTGGCTTGTGGGGCTCCCTAGATTTGAACTTAAATTTTTAATCCTTCGATTAGGTATGGGTCATGAAAGGGCATGTTGAATTGAAAAGATAGTTATGAAGAAAGTCCCAACATTCAAGGTAAATTCTGCAATACCCAAATTGGCATGTTGGTACTCATAATATCTTGTATCTAGAAGAAAAAGTCGAGCAACAACATGTTGACCTTTTCTTCCGTGATATGTTAAAGCGATTCGGATAGCACCAAAATAGATATGGGTGAAACCATGATTTCTCCATTGTATCATCTGGGATTTGAAGGGTGACAAATTGTTCCTCTCGAGTGGCAAGAATAGGATGCTGGTCAAGTTTTGAGGCTGCAACATACTCTTTGACTCTTTTTGGTCTGTGTTGAACTAAGGAACAACTTTGGGACCATGGTGCAAATAATTTTTTCGCAAAGGCTGAGTAAAGGTTTATAAGGGGTAGTTTAGTGGAGGTTACATTCTATTCGTCGGGTAGAATATCTACTTCATAGAGATAATCATATTCTTTGGACAAGGTTTTATGTAGAGTAGGGGACATATTCATCTTTGCAAGGGAAGAGGATGATGGAAATAACTCAGACATATTTAGTAAACCGTTCCTCCCTCCAAAAGGATGGGCTGGCTCTGATACCACAGTATAGGAATAGAGCAAGAGACTCTAAGAAAGCAAACAAAATCATACATATGAAAGTTTCCCTACAAAAGGACTGGCTTCAACAACCCATAAGGGACGGCTTGTCAAGCTACACTAATAGTTAATTTGCTTATAGTCACAAAAGTTTTCCTACAAAGGGGCTAGCTTCAACAACCATAAGGGATGGCTTGCCAAGCTACACAACTCAGAAAACGTTTGTACTATAACCAACTTTAGATGTTATAACTCGAAAAACTTTCGTACTACAATAAGTGAACTTTCTTAGAGTATTCTTACTCTATTTTCATACATGGACCGGCCTTTCCATCCATTCGATCACTCATTCTTCCCTTTTATTCATTTCTTTGAATGAGACAAGCATGCTAAGTTAGGTTCTGTACGTTACAGTTGTTTTATGGTGTTAACATGTTAATACTTGTGCTTTGTTAGTTTAATGATTATTTATGATTAGTTGTGTTGCTATGAGTCTCTAAATAATGGTCGATTAAACCATATACTTGATTCTTGCTAATCTTATTTCCTGAGTTTCCAATAGTCGACATGTTTATGTTGTTATATGATCATGTTCACATAAACCTTATAGCTTTGTTGGCATGCAGTAACTCTTATCATTGCTAGTTGCATCTCTGTAGCTTGTGATTTTTTTGAAGTTGAACTTATATTTTGATAACTATGATTGAATGAATCTGAAAGTGTTAAATTTATATTCTCTATCCCTTTAAACCTTGGGCAGAAACTCTAAGTGTTCATATGCCATCTCCTTTGTTAAGCCTGTTAGACTATTGCTGCTATGGTCTTCCATTTTGTTTAGTTACTTGTTGCTTCTGTTAACATGATCTTATTTGAACTAAACCTCCCCTTTCTTCTCTCTGTAATCCTATTGAACACATATGTTAAACCTATGACATCTCTCCTTATAATGTGATCATGGTTCTATTCCTTTCCCTTTGTTATAAAGGCTGGTAATTAGATAAACTGAACTTAACTGTTTTCTTAATTAGTCAACACCCCTCAGCAGCATGCTTATTTAGTATTATATCTCCTATCTCTTATCTTTAGAGTCGTCATGCATCTTTGAAAGGGATAGCATATATCTTTATCTTTTAAAGAATCCAGTCACTCTACCCTAGTTAAGTGATAACTTATAAAAAAGAAGCATGATCATCTTTGTATCTATGTGCTAACTTAGAATTAAGTTTAAGTTAATAATGAAGTGCCTATCCCTTGTCTGTAACTTTGCTTGATCCAACTCTAAAAATGTGTAAGGTTTCCCTGTCTGCATAAGGTCATTATTGACCTGAAATGTTTAAGTAGCTAATTAACTACTGCATGTTCTGACTTAATTCCTGATTATACATCTTGTCAGAACTGTCTTATTCCTTGCTCTCCTGATAACTTTAAAACCAAATCCAATCCCTAGTCCTCACAAAGATCCTTGCTGATATTATTTGAACTTGATGATTTGTTTGAAGCTAATACCATTAAGAGTATGATTCTTAGGGATTCCCTGTTGAGGAATGTAAATTTCTGGGCCTACTGAGAAAGTTGATCATGTCTTAGATACCTTTGAAACCTCTATACATGATGAGTTGTTGTATTGCCTTACTCTAACTTTAGAGTGTTGTAACATGTTTGTGATGCTTCTGATATTCATCTGTATGAGTTTCAGAATCAGATCTTTAAAATTCATGTGATACATATGTTTGTTTGGTAATCCAGTATAGACTATATGTTCTTATGTTAGGAGGAAAAGTATATATTTTGTAATAGGTAACGCTTTGGCGTTTGATTTGCATTGGAAGGGCCTCATTGGCATTTAAACCCGTAAGAAACACAAGTTTGTTAGTGTTTAAAGATATTTGGGAGTGGAGTTCGACTCTAGGTTGGGCTGCCCTCCCTGGAACAAGCATTGCCCTGGCCTTGAGTCTCTTGGGAACTTTGAAGTGTTGGGGGATAGAAAGGGAGCATCAACCTTGAGAGGAGTTTCCTCATTAGCCTTAATTCATTGACGCATTTAGTTCTTTGGGGGTTTAATGTTTAATGACAACGAAAGGTTTTCAATGTGTATTATTTGCTAAGTAAAACCACCACATTAATATATAATTTCCCACATTATTAATCATTTTCTTGTTTCAATTATTTGTTTATACTACACCTGTCATGTGTATTAGAATATGCTATGAATATGGAGTATATTTCTAATGACCTACTTTGTTCTTTTTGGCATGTGTACATTTTGGCCTGCTGAGTTCTTAAAGAACTCAGGCCCAAACCAGCTTTTGTTGCATTTTTGAAGAGTCCAATCTTGCCATGGCTGCATCTTTCAAGTTGCTGGGCCTACCTTGTTGGGGCCCAATCATCATAGTCCAGTCCTCTCTCCCTTCTTCTTTTGTTATTGTTCATTATTTTCATATCTTAGCTTACTAACTTCATATTTTTCACTTACTGCCTTCGTTGTTATCATATTTTGTTCTCATGTATCTAACACTCATATATTAGATTATGTATTTTACATTCATGCTCTAGTATTACATGAAACTTACATGAGGCTCAGGTCCTTAATCAGAATGGCTACCCGTTTCCAAAGAAAAATAGGGAAGAATCACTGATTTTCACTACAAGGAATGAAATCAGATTTTCATAAAAAAGTTGTAACGGACAGTCTCAAATGAATCTCCAAGGACTCACTTCTTCAGATTTTTCGAAAACCAAGGTATATTTGAAAATCATCTTTCTTAAAAGCAACGCTTAAACTCTAGCATCTATTCTTCAAAGTGCTTGCTTTCATAACTTTATAATTACCAGCTTTAAAATCTATACCACTTTCAAAACTCTCTTAACCTTCAATAACTCTTTATAATCCTATACCCCTTCCCCAGTCTTATATGCACTCCTTTTAACATGTAGTAAACCATGCCTAAGCGATGATTAAGCATAGTATAAGTAACCGAGCCTTTAAATTAGTCTAAGTCCTACATAGCTACCTCAAGTAGATTTTATGGGGGTGCCTAACGCCTTCTCCTTAGAAGAACAAAAACCCTTACCCATAATCTCACCGCTTCGCGCACCTGTAATGAACATAACTTAGTAAAAAAAATTGGTACCTTAATATACCTTTAAATATTAGGTGGCAACTCTCTTTCATCAACAACAAAAATACCACAAGTTGAATCCTGTCTTGACTAGTGCAAAATAGGGTGCAACAATGGTTAACAAAAGTCGTTGTAGGGGAGCTAACCTAATTGTCCAATTCATATTGCTTATACTGACAATCCAAATGAAGAGCCTTTACAAAGAGTTTATCTACAACACCACAAGCAGAGAAATGAGAAATCGCCTATTTCAAATCCATTTGGAGGAGAATTTTGGTGAGGTTTTTGACACTAATTTGTGTTTCTCTTTTGCAGGTTTTTAACTAATGGTACACACAATTCATTGGCAATCCCTCAGTGTGTGGTATTAGCATCCCTGATGCTTATCCTACTAAGGGCATGTCAATGGGTTATTGTAAGCCATTACCAATTTGAAGCCTCAAGATCCAAATCACAACAACACACCAACAATAAATCAAATCCATCACCACTACCTGTAACCTCCACCACAACTCACCACCACCACAACAACAACCACCTACAACCTCTGAAGCACCAATCCATATCTTCACCAACACTTTGCTGTAGAGTTCGCAAAAACCTGGCAGCAAAGCACCCCTTGGCACATCTTCAAGAAATGAACAGCAACCACCTATCTTCTCTTACTCTTCCATCTCACCCTCCCAATGATAACCAACCCAACTCACCTTTAATTGTCTTTAGAAGCCACAAGAACCTAGGGACACCCACTCTTACTCACAGAAAAAAATGCAGCTATTTCACTAACTTTGCTTTCTTTTTTGCAGGTACTAAATACTATGGCATAATTAATCAATTGGCCTATACTCAGTGTATGGTATTAGAACTCACTGTGCTCATTCTACTGAGGTGTAGGACAAGGTTATAAAGTATATCATATTTCCATAAGCACACAAAGACATTCTCATCTAGCAACATACAGTAAAGACTTGTTAGCCAATGCTGCTTACCAATGTTACACTTCAGAACATGGTAGTAATCTTTTGGCAACAATCAAAGGTTCAATTGTTGGGTCTAGATTTCACAGTAGGCAGATAAAAAGGCAACAATCTCCACCTCAAAACAGTGGATCATTACATGCCTATAAGATATCACAACTGAAGCATCAACATCACTCCAGTAGCAACCAATTCCACAAACAACCCACTCACATCTACACCTATAACTCACAACCTCATCTCTTCTCAGTAGACACAAGAACCTAAGAACAATGCACCACCTCCTTCTGTATTGTTCCATTGCCTACAGAACCACAGTCATACGTAGGAAGCAAAACAATGGTGTACTCTTACTACTAACTCGTTTGCTCTTTTTTGCAGGTACATTGGACAAATCTAGATCGTTGATGTACTTACAATGTATGGTATTAACACTTTTGCTCAGTCTATTGAAAGTATATCAACTATCTTGGATTTGTCTAATTGTCCATGCCAAATGAGCACATACATCAATATCGTGCTTCACCTATATGATCCAACGGAACACTCTTAGGAATCCAAATTGAACTAAGCCTATGATACAGCAACAACCAGCTTCCAGCTCCAGTTGATTACTTCTGCACAAGCTAAGGGCAGACTTCAACATAATTGGCTGCAATCATCAGTAGCTTGCCTTGCCTTCTCCAGTGCACTTGTTCACACACTATATGGACACACTGTTGAGATATTTTTGGGATAATTCAAAGGCTCAATAATGAATAGCCATTGTCATAGCTGCAAGTGCAACTGCAGTGCCCCATCTCTTCTGTCACCCAAAGACAAATCACAGCTCCCTAATTTTTGGATACTCATATGCTTCTATTCAACTTGGATTTCTTTCATGACATTGTTAAAGTCATGGTGAAGATAGGTTTCTGCTACAATAGAACTACTCCCAGCACTTTTTTGTCACTCTATTTGGGATTAGTTTACTCAATATTTAGATATAGCACCTCTTGTAATTGGAAGGAGTCCTTCCATTATTTGTGCATAGTTGACCTAGGTTTCTTTTGCTTTTGGAGACCAATTGTTAATCCAATAGTTGATTGGCATATGGTACCATCCTATAGGTCTAACTTCAATTATTATACAGGATACAATTGGTTATATTTAACAACTAACTGGTTATCTATCATAAGATTGGAGGTAAGGTTTATATCTCCCTTCATTAATGTAATTTTTCTGTTTTATGATTATATAAAAACCAACCCTAGGCACAATGCATAGTGGATTTTTAATTTTAAAAAAAAATAGTGATTTCAAAGTAGAAATTAGAGGTTTTGGGTAGAATTTAATAATTGAAAAAATTTGAGATTTAGATCTCAAATTGAGATCGAATTCAAAATAAATCACATAACCAGGCTCGGGGGTGAATCGATAATCATATTGGTCAGAATCTAGGATTTCGACCAAGCGAGCCCAAGTTTGACTTTTTCAATTTAGTTAAAGATTTAACCTATTTCACCGTGGGTAGTTTCTAAAGCTTGTTTTGAATTGTTTAAACTATATTTGGCTAGATTCGATTGGCTTGGAGGCTTATTCTAAAGGAAAGTCGTGATTGATCATTGATTTGGTTGCGAAAAGAGGTAAGTGTTGTGTTAGTTATAGTTTTGTACATACTTGATGTTTGTTTGGAATCGGGTTGCATGCTGTAACGGATATTGATATAATCGTGTGCAATCGTATTGCACGCATCAACATGTATTGGTATTATTATGTGAGATCGGGTTGCATGCCGCAACGGATATTGGTATTATTGTTTGAGATCGGGTTACACGCCATAACAGTATTTGTATATATATTTATAGATCGGATTGCATGCTGGCCGAAGAAGACATATTGACTGTTCTTAACTGCTGGTTCTGTTCCCGTGTTGTATTGAGAAATTAAGCATAGATGTTATTCTGGGGACCTCTGTTGTGTATGTATTATTCCAGTTTTCATGTCAACTGTTGTTTCTTCTATTTTTGTTAATGTTTTTAAT
Organism: Nicotiana obtusifolia; assembly: GCA_002018475.1. Lineage (NCBI taxonomy): Eukaryota > Viridiplantae > Streptophyta > Magnoliopsida > Solanales > Solanaceae > Nicotiana > Nicotiana obtusifolia. Next base: position 120,672 of record MCJB01006469.1, read on the forward strand.
TATACTCGTACAGGTTTTTAGTGAGTGCCTTGTAATAGTCTCGTCACTATTTCGTCGAGGCTAGGCTCTTCATTTACGGAGTACATGAGATCGATGGTACTCATACTATACTTTTGCACTTCTTGAGCAAATTCTAGTGTTGGTCCCAGTAACGGTTAGTGGAGGCTTGCTCGGACTATCTTTACATGGAGACTTGAAGTAGAGTTGCACAACGTTTGCAGACCCTGAAATTCCTTTCTTATTTTCTTGTACTGTTTATTCTATTTAGACAGTTGTATTATCATTTCAGACATTGGCTGTAGTATTTTGTTATACTAGCTCATGTACTTGTGACACCTGATTCCGTGAGTAGACTAGACATCGTATTTGGGTTTATTATTTATTTTAAGTCCTACAACTTTGCTTCTTATTAACTGCTTAATTAAAATGAATGTTGTGTAGCTAATGTTGGCTTGCCTATCAAGTGAATGTTAGGCGCCATCACGACTTTGTAGTTAGAATTTCTGGGTCGTGACACACATTTATGTATATGTTGTCATCGATGTACTTAGGTTATACCCCACAATAGATTTCATACATAGAGTCACATCCTAGTTTAAAACTTTAATCAACAAACAGATAAATAAAGTAGATGTTTCAAGGTATCCGGTGCAATATTTACATGAATATTTCGAAAAAACCTCTCATGTGATATGACTTTTCCCTGAGAATGAGAACACAAAATAGGGAAAATTTTTGGGTTACACTAGGTGAAATGGAGCAGGAAGAAAAGGAAGAGATAATGGTAAAGATTCGAATCTAATATATTACTTTAAATACAATATATAAAATGTATACATAGTCTTGTATTGTTATTACTTGCTATCACTACTTTTTTCATCTTTTTTTTTTTTTTGCTATCTTGATTTTATTTTTTTAAGTATCTTGTATTTTTATTATTTGCTATAAGTGCTCCTTTTATCTTTTCTTTAGCTGAGGATATATCGGAAATAGCCTCTCTGCCCTTCCAGGGCAGGGTAAGGCTGCATACATTTTACACTCCCAAACCCCCACTTGTGAGAATACATTGGGCTGTTATTGTTGTATATAATTAAATAAAACCATGCCTATCTAATAGTGATAATTAGGTTCATAATATAGTATAAATAGGTAAAAAACATTCACCCTAAAAACACTATTTGTGCACTTTGCTCGGACTTATGTAGTATCAAACTAAGATTTATTTGTTTATTCAAATAAGAGACAAAATATTTAGCTAAAAATTAAAATAGCATATTACATATTATTAAACAAAAAGGTATTACATAGACGGGACATTGAAAATGTTAAGGACAAAATAGATGTTACGTTGGATAGGAAGAGAATAGTGTCTATTGTTCAAATTTAAAGAAGAAATTTACTTTGTAAACTTAAATTGGAAATGTAAATAATTTTCACCCAAAAATAAATTAAGTGAGAGAATGTTAAAAAGATAGAGCAAAAATGATCCCAGAGTTAGATCATTTTGAGTTTCTTAATTCCATATTCTTTCCTAAGATCTTCGGAAATAAACTCTATTATTTGTAGCAACTTCATTTTTAAAAATGCTGAAGGAAAGAAAAAGAAGCAATATTTATATTGGAGTCCGGAACCAAAGTGTGGTTCTTTTGGACTCAAGCGATAAATAGGTTTAAAAAAAATTAGGCACCATTTTATATATAGCGCGGTGAATAACCGCGCTATATATAAAATGTGGCCCCACCAATAATTCATCTGCACTTAACTGACCCACCAATAATTCATATGGGTATAGCGCCTATTATGCATGCGCTATACATCAAATAATTGTAACCCCTGGACTAATTTTTTTCTTATTTAAAGAGTTTCATAATTTGGTAAAAATCCATTCAAGGTCCTTCAAGTCTTCCGAAATATTTGTTCGTTAAGTTATTTTGTATTTTATCATAATGTCCGAAAAGCGAAAAATTAGAGTTTCATTACATTGGGGGTGAGGTTGTGGTGGAGGATAACTCAGTACGCTATAGTTGTTCTCCACAGTGTCATGTTAAGTTGCTACTTACAATGGAGTATGATAGATTGGTATTGTTGTTATGTAAAAAAAATGAGTGTGAGCAAACGTTCGGAGAATATTAAACTAACCGGAAGATATCCGTATTCTCTTACTCCGCGAGGGGTTTCTTGTTATGCTGAGTTTATCATCGAAGATGATGAAACTCTGACAGATTTTTTGAGGACTCTGGATGAACATCGGGAACTTTTGTGATAAAAATGTTGGAAATGTACGCCAAGGTTGAAGTCATTTGCAATAATGAGGTTCCGCAAAGTAGGGATATACCTCAATCATCGGGTGGCTATTTTGGATCAGTTTTAGCCGAACAGGTTGCGAGAGAAAAAGTTTGGCCTAATCTAAACTTATCTCCACGGGCGAATGAGGAGCGAGGGCATAATTTCTCACCAAGTTTACATAATCCACAAGCCAAGTGGTAAACTTCAATTTTTTTTGTGTTATGATATTTATTTTTATGTATTGAATTTGCATTAACACTCATATATTCCGCAGGGGGTACCGGCCAGATATGAATTTTATAAGTTATGAACCAACAAGATAATGAGCATCATGAGATATCAACATATTATGATTTGTAAGTGAAGTGATAAAGTTTATATGTAAAGTTTGGATGAATTTGAGAAACTCATTATTTTATTGGTTGTGCAATGAAAACGAGCAACTTGAAGGTCATGTCCTTACTCAATTGCTCGAAGACGACATATTTAATCGGGATCTGGCAGATGCGCAGAGTCAGGAAGATGATAGTGATTATGAAAACAATACTGACGAGTCTGGAGATGACACACCATTCCCTGATGAGGGTGACGGTGATTAGGACGAGAATGATGAACCTGTTTTGACGTGGGAGCAAGCTTCACCTCCTGTTAGACCAAGAGTGTACGAGTCCTATGTGCCGTTTCATTCAACGGATGTTCCCTACCTTGATCAGTTGCTAAGTATGTCGGATGTCTATGCCCTCACAAGGGATCTTGACAAAATTTGAACAGCAATGTGGGATGAATCTAGAGCAACGGTGCTGTGAAAGGGCATGCTTTTTGCTGATAAAGCGCGCCTAAACAGGGCAATGCGAATGTACAACATAAAAGAGTGTCGTGAGATCGTGGTTCATGAGTCATCTCTGGAAGTATAACAGGTTATTTTTTTGTAGATGGTTTCAAGGATGTAATTGGATGCTGCGTGCGAGAAAGTTGAAAACAAATATGTAGATTGTGGGGAAATACATTGGCACCCACAATTGTGAAATGGACACATTCAGTGGGAATCATTTTAAGTTGAATGTTGACTTGATTTCTCTTATCTTCATTCCACACATTGAAGCATCCATAAGGTACAAGATTAAAGAGTGTATAAAATCTGTCCACCAGGCATATGGATGTACCATTACCAAAAGAAAAGCATTTCATGGGTGTAAACGTGCATTTGAAATTGTTTATGGTAACTGGGATAAGTCATTTGCTGCTCTACCTAGGTACATGGCTGCATTACAACACTTTTACCCCGGGACTGTTGTTGAATGAAAGCTTGAGCGGCGTCCGAGAATACCGGAATACATATTCAGATATGTGTTCTGGGCACTTAAACCAGCCATTGATGTTTTTGTGCATTGTTGGCTGGTAATATCCATAGACGACACTCATGTCTATGGAAAGTATGATATTAAGTTGTTGATCGCTATTGCTGTAGATGCTAATGGAAGTATATTTCCCCTAGCATTTTCTATTTGTGCCAACGAAAGCCAAGAGACGTGGACATTGTTTTTGAACAACTTGAAGGAGCACGTTGTCAAAAAGCGTTCAGATATTTGTCTAACATCTGATCGGCATGGCGTTAATTTAAGTTTTGTACAGAATTTGCGTGCATGGCAGGAACCGTATGCCTACCATTGTTACTGTGTTAGGCACTTGAAGGCCAACTTCTAGAGGGCTTATCCGAACAAGGACTTGCATGATTTAATGTGGATGGCTGCAACAGATCACCAAGAGTATAAATTCAAGAGGCGAATGGAATTGATTAGGCAAGAAGACCCAGAAGCCTATCGTTGGTTGATGCGACATGAACTTGACAAGTGGACTTTGCATGCAGATGGTGGTAGAAGATGGGAAATTCTGACTACAAATGTGTTGGAGTCTTTCAATGGGTTATTGAAGTCTGCACGTGGATTGCCAGTCACTGCCATGGTGCAAATGTCATTCAAGTAGATGGCAGAGAGGTTTGTAGAAAGATCTAGAGGTGCATCGTCATTGATGGAAATGGGTGTTGAATTTATGCTACAACTAATGAAACGATTTGAGAAATATAGGAAGCGAGCACAGTGACATTTGTTTTTGTAGTATAGCAGCGAGCGAAATATTTTTGAAGTTCGCACTGGTCTGCATCACAACCATGGGAATAATACACACACCGTCAATGAAGCCAGAAGATTGTGCTCCTCTGGAAAATGGTCAATCTATCACTTGCCATGCTCACATGCCATGAAGTGCTTGCAACATACAGGTTTCGCGGCTACGAAGTACGTTGATAAAGAATATAGTGTTGTTGCATACTTAAACACCTATAGTGGACAGTTGCAGCCAGTGGGTGCTGAGCATTATTGCCCGCCGGAATTATTTAAAATGGTGCGTAACAAGGATTATGTGCGTCATTGGCAAGTGCAAAAAAGAACTCATATACGGAACTAAATGGATGTTGGTGATACTGTTTATGCACGTAAATGTGGCATATGTTCCCAAATAGGACACAACCACCGTAAATTTAGCTGGTTTGGAAAGCGGTGGTAATCCAGCTCCAGGTGGTGGCAGTTCATCAAATGTGCCCAATTATCAAGGATAAACGTAGTGTTGTATTGGAGTAACTTTGTTGTACTAAATTTAAGTAAATGTTCAGGTTGCAAAATGTATGAAATAAAATTATATTTCCAATGGGGTTAAATCTAATTAATATTTAGAATTAAAGATTCAATACAACAATTTAGCATACACCCCAAGGAATAAAACACAATTTTCATTCTCCAGTATCATCAATGTCTGGCACTATTTCATTGTCATCGACTTCATCTTCTTCGTCAACATCTTGTACGCACCCTTCGGGACCAAGGGCATCGTAATCTAGGCCCTGATTGGCACACATTTCTCGTATTTTATCGTTATCATCAATAAGACCACTTTCTTGATTTCTACAAGAATATGGGACTCCTACAACAATATCAGACTCCTACGTCCAACGTCTGTAGTAGAAACTTAGGTAGTCCCTCCCACTCGACAACTGTTGGGAAAACAGAATAATCATTGTCCCTATGCAATTTTTCTTTTTGTAATAAATCCAAGTACTGATCCTCCATTCCTTCCAGGTAGTTAATATCATCCATTGCATGATGAACAACAAATGCCTTTTCCATCTCTAGAATCTCCTTCATCAAATGCCGAGTCACTTCTGGTTCATCTTTGTGTGTGTTTGTTTGGAAAGTTGCATACAGTGCTTGTGGTACAACAAGCCCATGCCAGTGACATAATACTTCATAATCACATCATTTTGAGTAAATGGGAACCGATTATAGTTTTTCGCCCCAAATTCGCATACCTTCAAGCTTTGTAGAATGCACTTCGCCCTTAATAATTGCCCTGCAACTTTGAGATCAGTGTTTATATTGATAGGCTTATTTTTCAAGGGACGCAAAACACCATACCATTTTTCATCAACCAAATAAGTATAGCAACCTAGCATAATTTTTTCAAGGTAGGGATCGATTGTGTTATGACGTGTTCCATTTGGATCTTTTGAACTACATTCACCTTTTTGCCTCTTCGTAAACCACTTTTTAAATGTTAGTGGCATTTCTGAATTACATGTTGTTCTAGTTCTTCAAATGGTATTTGAATATTGATCTCTGGTCCAACTTAAGAAGAACTAAGCTGCATGTCGACCTGTAAGAACCCGAAACATAGCGCCTCACAAATATGCGCTATGTGTTTTGTCATGTCGACCTGAAAAAACTGTTGACATGAAATGTTGGACCCACTTGCACCCGAATGAATTATTATCACGCGAAATATAGCGCCTCACCAATATCCGCTATGTGTATTGTCATGTCTGAAAAAACTATCGACCTGAAAAAGCTGATGACCTGAAATGCTGGACCAACTTGTACCCGAAAGAATCATTATCGCGCATAACATAGCGCCTCAGCAATATGCGCTATGTGTATTGTCATGTCGACCTGAAAAAGCTATCGGACTGAAAAAGCTGATGACCTTAAAAAGCTGGACGCACTTGTACCCTAAAGAATCATTATCACGCAAAACATAGCGCCTCAGCAATAGGTGTTATGTAACATAAAATCACTCTTAGCTGCCTATAAAAACCTCGCGCATTTAATTATTATTTGAGTCGTAACGGAACGAATAGAAAAACTTTCCATTAATTTTCTATTTTCGAGCATTACGACATGTTTGGACACAATTATGTAACAAGGTGTTACTATGGAAAACATGCGATTTTGAAGCCATGATGGTCAAATTGCAATTTGGGGCGCAGACATTGGATCTGTAAACGAGTTGTAAGTTATTATTCTCGGAAGAAATGTTTGTTAATACTTTTTATATAATATGTTAATTAATAGTCTTGTGTTATTCTCTCATTGGTAGGACGAAAAGAAATGTGGTTTTGATGAATGGTATGATTAACCTAATAATCAAGATTACTACAAATCATGTTTGCTAAATATTTGGAATCTGATCGGTGAATACGAAATCCAGATTGTGAAACTACAAGAACGACTTGCGGTATTGCAGGAGAAACTAAAAGAGGCAGAAGAAGAAAAACCTAGGTTGGAGGAGAAATTTAAGTGGTTGAAGCACAGAATAATGGGCGATAGTGACTAAACAAATATATTGATGCGTTGAGTGTAGTATTTTATTTTTATGTTGTACGTATTATGTATTATCTTTAATTGGTAACGAATATAAATTTTAAGCTGTCTTTTTTTTTTTATGTTGAAGTGTTAAACTAATAAAATATCGAGAAATAAAAACACATCCGTAAATTATGTAAAACATAAATAATGTGGCTATTATACATTTAATGTCATATATATAAATAATAATAAATGTCAATGTGTCCCGCAGCCTGTATGTTTTCAAGAATTGGTTGGCCTGAGGCGCATCCCATCCCGCCCCGCTACGGTATCACGATCATCCTCATCACGTCGCCTCTTTATCGGAGGATGCGCTGTAGCATGATCGTCGGTAAGGCTGGCAGACTCAGTAGAAACGGCTGTCGGGCCGGCAGTAACCTACGGAATAATAAGATATTTTACTATATGAAATAATAATTACTAACATGCGTGTTAGGAAAAAAATTTTAATGGTCATACCATAGTTTCAGCGTGCTCCTAAATAAGATCATCCGTCTCCGGCAACTCAGTATCGCATAATGCGACCTCTGTGACGGGCGATGCCGATGTCTTTAAAAACAATAAAAACGCTTTAGATATTACTGACCAATCAATGAGATAAAGACAAATAGAAATAATAGTAATACAAACAAACCTACGCATGAGTAGTGCCGCAAGGCTCTATCGGAACATTAAGGTGCACTGGAGTAGATGAAGTATGTGCTAGATCCTCAGCATACCTCGGTGATGAGCCATAACTCAGTCGTCACCCACTATGCACCACTCGTGTCGGACAAGAATCAGCAACCGTTGATGGCTCTAGGGAATCAGGAAAATACATATCCCACTCCTTTCACATAATGGTCGTGCCCACCATTAATAATGGAGCTTATGGGGTCACCTGCGAAGTCCCTGGCGACAACTGAAGGCTGAATGATGACATGTCATGATGAGCATCTTATGGCTCAAGATGGTCACCCGGCTGATCATCTCTAATATCGTCCGTGGGTGCCTTAACGCCCCCTTGCTGGGGACTTCGTCCTCGCCTACCACCACGACCTGGTGAGACACCCCTTCCTCTCAGCCCACACCTGCCACGTCTACCACGTTCAGGATTCACTGGTGGCTCATGATGGTACTCCTACGGCGGCATATAAGCAGCCTCGTATCCTAAGAGCTCATCATCTCGGGCACGTCTCAATGTCTCGGCAGCAAGATCAGTAACCCGTCGGCCATACCAATGCAAAGTTGCCGCTTCCTTGCCGGTATACTGCAGCATCTGCAGTCCCAACTGGTAGAACTGATGTAAGCCAATAGCCTGCATAACATGCAAAATATTAATTACATAAGGATAATGTAACGTTATAAGTAAGTATAACAAATACCATACCAGTTCCTCATGCCTCCCGGCGTATGGAATGTACCGACCACCAGCGCGATGAACGGGATTCCTGACGAGAAGTTAGGTAACACTGTGATACCAACCCATATACTCATGCTCACCATATGTACGCTCAGGTGGAGGGGGTGGAGGAATCAGGTCATACCTCTAGTCCCAAACCTCAATCTGAGCCTCTAGCCAGGCCAAGTATGTCTGGTCAACCCTGGAACGATCATCCCGCTGGTAATGTATCCTAATCCAAGTGAGCGGAATAGGTAAAAGATGCGGTCAACCAAACTGGCGAAGGACTCGCTTGGTGGCATGATGCTCGACAATATCGAGGTATATCAGTGGGACGGAAGAGCTCCACATAGCTCGACCGTGGGAGCAATAATCGGGCAAACCAGCTATGAGCGCGTCGATGTATGGCCTCCATACGAACTATTAATTAAACACAGGAATCGTGAGTAAACGCAACACATATAAATCCAGGCCAAGTAAACTTAAGTATACATGTACCTGCGCGCCTTCAAGCAAATCCAACAAATCCCTGTAATAAGGGAGATGATGTCGAGCCTCGAACTCGCGTCTGTAGCCTCGCCTATCAACCCACCTCCAAGCAAAAGGGAGAAACGGTGAAGGTGGTGCATCCGGAGCCATCGGTGGTAGAGGTGGCTGGAACTGCAGGAACCGCTCCTAGCCCAAACCTAATATAGATTGTGGACGTAAAATTTAAGGTATTTTTTACTATGTATGTTATAATAATGAAAAGAATTGACTATGTTTTCACCTGCAGCGACGGTAAAAATCTGACAACGTCTCTCTGGGTGCCCTTGTACGCCCAGCACATCTGCCTATATAGGTAACCTAGAACAGCTGCACCCCAGCTGTAACTAGGTAAATTATCTAGCCGCTCCAGATGATGTAGAAATCTCAAGCTGACTAGGTTTCCCGAAGTGTTCGGGAACAGTACACCACCAAACATCAGCAACAACAACAATCTCGTGTGTCGGTCGATATTCTCCGCCGGTGAATCATCCATAATCTTTGCATCCATCGCCGCCAAATGCTGCCGGACGGGCGTCAGCTGCAACCGACTCGCCCCACTCAATGCAGTCTCCTCCGCTGGCTGGAACCAATGAGTCGCTGCAACATATGCAGGTAATGCACTCCTCTATAGTCTCTAAGAGCATGCGGCTAAACTATAGGTAATCCATCAACCGGCAGCCCGAAGAAAACCTCCACGTCCTCATGCGTGATAGTAGCCTCGCCGATGGATAGATGAAACGTGTGCGTCTCTGGTCTCCATCGCTCTATCATAGCCGTGATCAACGCCCAGTCGAACTGCAAAAGGCCGATCTCTATGATCCTGTAGAATCCCGTATCCTGAAGGCGTCTAACTATACGGGGATGGAATGGGTGGTCCCTAATGAACTCCCACATATCGTCTATACATCTGGGGGGCAATGTCTGGGACAAACACTGCCTATCCCAAATGTATGAAGACCTATGGTTTCCCTGTAGCAACAGTAGCTCTCGCGATGCAAGTCCCGGATGCACAGGGGGAACCTCCATGACGATGTATGTAAATTGAACAATATTAGTTAAAGTATTTTTCTTTTTTATTGCTTAACGTCTTTAAACATATTGCAATATCTTTTATATTAATATCTAATCGATATTTTTACTATATTATTACTTAAGTTGATACATTTTTGTTTTATTATTTTATGCGTTAATTTATTATTCTATATGTTAGGTTATTATTTTATATATTATTTTATTATTTTATTTATGTTAGTTAATTATTCTATATGTTAGTTTATTATTTTGTACGTTAATTTATTATTTTATATGTTTGTTTCTTATTTTATATGTTAGTTTATTATTTTATATGGTTGTTCATTATTTTATATCTTAGTTTATTATTTTGTACGTTAATTTACTATTTTCTATGTTATTTTATTATTTTATAAATATACATGATGTAATTAATAAGTATTTATATAAAAATACTTAGTTTGACAAATATTGTTATTTTTTATGTTATTTTCTTACATTTGTTGACTAAATCGAGAGAGTTTGTGTTTGAACTGTCATCTTTTTTTCAAATATTTTTGGGGTTAATAGATAATTAAATGATTAATTTCAATAACAACAAATATACTACGCTAACGGGCACTAGATTACAATTACAGGCACTAGAATACAATCTAAATAACATTAATCATTCATAAAATAACAATTTATCAATTTTACTAATCTTCTAACACATAAATAATCTAATTCGGATAAAATATAATAAATTAATTTAATCACAAAACAATCATGAAAATACATATACCACAGTAAAAAATAACTATAAATATTTTTTGTAACAACTAATAACATTAATTATTCATAAAATAACAATTAATCTATTTTACTAATTTTTTACCACAACAATAATTTAATCCGGATAAAAAATAACAAATTAATTAAATCACAAAACAATAACGAAAAAACATAGATCACAGTAAAAAACAACTAATACGCATTTTTTATACATGAGTTTTAACAAAAAATAAGTCGGAATACCTCGATTAATAATTTTTTGAAAGGTAAGGAATTGATGATTTGGGGGCCGAAACGAGCAATCCACTATGCAATAACGCTTTAGATCCGATATAAGCTTGCTACAATATCGAGAAGATACACTTTTTGTGGGACAGATGGCTCCAGTGAGTGTCTGATGGGGGAAGGAGATGACACGGTTTATTATATAGGTATAGCGCGCATATAAAAGGAGCTATAATAGCACCTTATATATGCGCGCTATACCTCCCGCCCATTTTAAGTTCAAATATAGCGCGGTTATTCCCGTACTATATCTATAATCGCGCTATATAAAATGGTATTCAACTTTTTTTAAAAATTTATTTGTATCGCTTGAATCGAAAAGAACTACGCTTTGATTCGGACTCTTTATATTGGGACCGATTGAATACAATTTCACACTCAAAGTACCACATTGAAAGATATACTTCGTCTCACTGACTTCGGCTTTGCTCTATCTAAACACTGGAACAACCACAGCGAAAAAGTTCAGCAAGGAATTACGACATATCCGTATCATAGTCGGAATCAAATCAGATACTAACTACACCACCTAAGGTCAAGCTTTCCATTGAAGAATTAGACTTTCAATGACACAGTGAAGAGCTAAAGAAAACCTATCGTCGCCTTTTCTTTTCCCACATCTCCATCTTATTTTTCTCCCAATTATTCTAGTTGCAAATGGAATCAGCTATGGAGAAAAAAAAAGGTATAATTTGGCAGTCAATTTTGCAAACAAAAGCAAACAAATGATCAGAAGTGACACAGATGAAAAGGTCCATAAAGAAATCCGTGTTCATAGCGCGTTTCTAGAACCAGTGGTGGAAATACTTTCAATTAAGCAATATCATCTGCTACTGCTTTACAGAAAGTTCCTTTCTAGAAGGTACAGTTTTATGTAAATACAGAATATCGACTGACAACGTTTGAAAATAATATAAAATAAATAGTGATCACAGTTTCAAATTCAAATACATCTAAAATTTCTTTGCAAATGTATATAAGATCAAAATTGACGGATATTGCTTCCACAAAATTCAGCCAACATCATTGTCAAAAACAACCGAATATGCTTCAAAATAAACCTCTCTCGCCAGAGGATAGGATAAAGCCTATGTCAGATTGAACTCATTTTCCCCAGCCTAAATCACGCCTTTACATTTATTTAATTGTTAAAATACGTTTCATGCCACCGACTAATGGTCCCTTTGTCCGTTTCTTCCCTTGGGGATCTAGATTTTTCTCGGTGAAAGTAACCGTGCCTCACCTTAGCCTAAAAGCGTTGAATATCAAGAAATATCCATTCTAGCTATTTCATTGTTCTTGTTGTTGTTATATTATTTAAGCAATCAAATACAGTTATAGTTGATCACAATTTTAATTATTTCAATTAAAAACAATTATGGTTTGTATTTTTTATTACATATTTTCTAAATATATATTTCCTCCTTTTCAATTTAGATAACACACTTCTCTTATTAGTTTGTTTCATAAAGAATGACACATTTCTACAATTGAAAATAATTCAACTTTAAACTTTTCATTTTACCTATTTTACCTTTAATGAGAATTATTACAACCACAGAAATGTCATAGCCCTATAAAGCTTTTACTCATTAAACTTTTAAGACCACAAGTTTTAAAAGTTTTTTTTTCTTAAACTCCGTATCGAGTCAAACTACTTTATCTAAATTGAAACAGAGTGAATATATATTTTTTAAAAAAAAAAAATTAAAAATAATATCAAAATGCACATAAAGATACAAAAGATTGACATCTCATACTTTAAAGTTTATTATTATTATTTCTTTTGGAATAATAAGAGTACTCTCTTTTTTCGCTTTTATATAATGTTATCGATAAGATACAGGATTGATAAAAATGTCACTTTGTAATAGCGATTACAATTTGGATAACTCATATAGAAAAAATAATATCAAGCATTTAGACCAAAGGACACGAATGGAACTTCGGACAAACAAATTCCATTGGTTGCTGTTTTTCCTAAACGTCAATTATGTTAGATTACGTGCTATAAATACTAAACTCCAGAATCAACATTTGCCCACACTGCTAGCTAACTGTTGTACTTCCTCAAAATATATATAGCTCCTTCTAGAGTGCTATTCTCCTTCTGAAAATGGGATCACGATACGAAGTTGAAGTAAAGATAACCTCGGCCAACGATTTGAAGAACGTCAACTGGCGTTATGGTCCCCTGAAGCCGTACGCAGTTGTCTGGGTTGACCCCAACGCTAAATGCTCCACTAAAGTCGACGAAGACGGCGATACATCTCCTTACTGGAACGAAAAACTCGTCCTCCCTTTGAATTCTCCGATCGACGATTCCACCTTGTACGTCGACATCGTTCATGCGAACGCTGTCGAGGACACCAAGCCTCTCATCGGATCCGCTAAGCTTCCCCTTAGCGAAGTCGTCGATGATGTTAGTGTAGGTGGTGAGCTGGAGTGTACGCTCCAGCTCAAACGCCCTTCTGGTCGCCCTCAGGGAAAGGTACAAGTGGAGGTTAGCGTACGAGAGCCACGCTATCGTGCACCGGATGCGTATTATGCACCTCCGTACGGTGTCTCGCCCCCGTCGCAACCATACGGCAGGGACTATGGGGCTCCGTACACTGCGCCTCCGGCTGGTTATCCTTACAGCGCCACAACTACTCCTTACGAGCAGCCAGGGGGAAGTTACGGGCAGCCATCTGGCGGGTATGGTTACGAAGAGGAGAAAAAGAAGAGCAAGTTTGGGGGAATGGGGACAGGGTTGGCTGTGGGTGCAGTAGCAGGGGTATTGGGTGGAGTGGCGTTGGCGGAGGGCGTCGACCTCTTGGAGGACAAAATCGCCGATGACGTGGCGGAGAAGGTGGAGGATGATCTCGCCGACGACGATGGTGACTACGGTGGAGATGACTTTTAGGAAATGTTCTTACAGTCTTTTGCCTAAGCTCCTTTTGGCTACTTTACTTTTCAATTTGCTAATATTCCAAGAGTAATTTTGACTCTGAGTAGTACATTCTGATAATTGGGGGGGGGGGGGGGGG
>MCJB01006469.1:134703-169950 GCA_002018475.1 Nicotiana obtusifolia
GGGGGGAAGCAAAAAAGGAGAAGGGAATAAATAAAGATTAACATGAAAGTAAAAGCATGGATTCTAATTATTTTGGAGTGAATACAATTTGCTGTGAATGTATATTTGATTATGTGTGCTGTATAGTTATGTGTGTTAAGTAAGTGCTCTATTTGCTTTTGGCTTGGTTTTGGAAGTTTATCCTGGAAATAATATAGAAAATAATAATCCCGGCCATGTGATTATTAACTATTTCAATGAAATTAAGTAAATACAAATATCAGTCATTGTGCTTCTATGATTTATTAAAAAAAATTTATTTAGTAAAAAACAAAAGAAAAATGATATTTAAATTGACCCGGTTAGTTCGATGCGTACATTAACTTTATATACATTGTAATCTGAATTTTGTCAATTTTCTTGGTATAGAAGCAGTAGTTAATTATATGGAAGAATTAATTTGTACCGACTTAACAAAGTTACTCGATAAACCAAAAGTTAACAATTTATTCAGACACACGATGTTTTGAAAGTATTTACCCGTAAAACGGTATAGTTGAATTTATACGTGATTTCTAGACAAGTGAAGTAATTTGATCATGAAATAATATGACAACTAAAGAAATGTATAATACTTAGCCTTGAAATATGGATGAAAACAGAGATGACAATTCAAGGACAGTATTTTCGGTCACAGCGATGATGAGATTAAAAACAAAATCAGTAAAATTGTATAAAGCTTTGCATAGAATAGAGTGTAAGTTTAGCCAAAAAATTCGTGTCCCTTATAATGGTAAAAGAAAAAGGTCCTAGGATCGTGCCCTCCTTTAGTGTCAATTATGAGGGTCATTGATGAAGATGTAACGGCGAACATAAATGCCAAATTCTCTATAATGGACCGTCGCTCTTAATGCTGCAGAATATTCCTTAGTAAATGCTACCGGGCGTAGAGCATTTAATATACCTTTAGGAACGTTATCCTTTCCGGTGACAAGCAGAGTGGCTGCGTTCGGTCCTCAGCCATGCCATCTTGGATTCCACGTGTCCTCCTTTTAGTCAGCCACGTGTCATATCACATTTTACTGTATACAGATTCTCCCCCTGCTTTCCGGTAACATACCTTTGTGTTACCGGGAAGGTGGCAGAAACACTTTTTTTGCAGGAATTACTATAACTCCCTCTGAAGGTCTCTGACAGCTGATTAGACGCACGTCTCTCTGTATTTAATGCCCCAAACACGCGTCATCCCATGATTCAGCACAACTTTTGCCGACGAGGTAATCATGGCCATGAATTTAGTTACCAAAATTTTGCTTATACACAACTTTCTTTTCCTTTGCATTCCACAATTGCTTGAGCTTCTGATTTGCATCCTTGTTTTTCATCCTTTATCTAATTTTCGTCAAAGACGAAATCTTGTTCTTCTTCTTTTACAGTGTCTTCTTCCTCCAAACGTGGTGGTTCTACAAAGAGCAAGAACCAAAACCGAGGATTCCGTTCCTCCAATAGCGGGTTCCATCATCACAAGAAGGCTTAGTACTTCGAAGGATTTTGAAGGAAAATTTCCTACTGTTAACCCTCGTACATGGGCTGTTAACAAGTACCCTTCTTCCATTCGTCCATCCAAAATTTCCGTTGTGAAGGAGGACTATCAATGCAGTGAGTTGGAAATTATTGCTCCTGATCTATCGGAGCGCGTGACTATTCCCAAGGAAGGTTTTACATGCTTTTTCACGTATCCCTTTACTTTGGATGCGTTTTCTTTGAGCGGAGAGCTTGATTCCATGATTGCGGAATTTTGTCTTCGCTACCAGGTGTATTTGGCATAGGTAAGTCCTTCAGTGTGGAGGACGATCTCCTGCCTCCGACGTTTGTGCCAAGAAACTGGAGAGGAGCTAACCCTAGCTCATATGATGAATCTTTATTCCCCCATAATCTTCGACGGGGAATGATAAACCTTTGCAAGCGTGGACACAATGATTTGTTGTCTAGCATGGATGATGATAACGACCGTGGGTGGATGGAACGGTTCGTTGTAGTTGCCACCAATGACATCATTCCGACAATGGCTTCATCTTTTCTGGTTGCTTGGAACCGCACTCGTAAGTTCTTTGTATAGTATTCCTTTTACTAGATATTCCTCTATGGTCGTATCTTCACCCTTCGTATGTTTCAGCAACTCGATGGATCCAATCGGTGGTAAGGTTTGAACCGTTGGGTTTAGAAGGTCTTGGACGTCACAATGCCCGAAACTCGTTCGTGGAAAGAACTGGCTCTTAAATATGGTGGAAGGCCAAAAATCATGGTAACTTTAATTTACCTTGCTTCCATTTTTGTATATGAAGAACTTGGTTGAACCCTTCTGACTTGTTCACGGAATTATGTCTACGTGCGGGCTTTGTTAATCATTTTCCACTTCCACATTGGAATCTCTATGTTCTGTGCCAACCCACCAGGCCTTTGGTGTTCGGCCTTCACGTGCTGACAATTTGGACATCTCGCCACATAGTTCACTATATTCCTCTTCATATTGTTCCACGAATAGACTTTCCTAAGATCATGATACATCTTTGTAGAGCTCGGGTGCATGGAATACCTAGAAGTGTGAGCCTCGATCATGATTCTCTCCCAGAGATCATCCACATTTGGAACACATAGTCGCCCTTGGTACCTTAGTGTATGATAACCCACGCCAAGAGAAAAGGCCATGGTCTTATCTTTTTGAAAATCCCCTCCTTCAATTGTACCAATAATGGATAGTTGAATTGCTTCTCCTTGACTTCCACTACAAGCGATGATTCAGCCCTATTTTTCACAATCACCCCTCCTTCACTAGAGTCCACAAGACGAACTCCCAAACTAGCCAATCGACGAACCTCCTTAGTCGACAACCTTTGATATGCCTCCAAGTGAGCCAGACTGACCATAGATTTTCGGCTAAGAGCATCGGCTACAACATTAGCCTTCCCCGAATGATATAGGATGTCGATGTCATAATCCTTGAGTAACTCAAGCTATCTTCTCTGCCTAAGATTCAATTCCTTTTGTTTGAAAATATATTGAAGGCTCTTATGGTCTGTGAATATATCTACGTGGACCCCATACAAATAATTACGCCAAATCTTCAATGCAAATACCACCACTGCAAGCTCTAAGTCGTGTGTTGGATAGTTCTTTTCTTGATTCTTGAGTTGCTTAGAAGCATACGCTATCATCTTTCCATGTTGCATTAGTACACACCCAAGTCCGATCCTTAAAGCATCGCAATATACCACGAGTCCATCCGTACCCTCGGGTAGAGTCAACACCGGTGCCGTAGTTAATCTTGATTTCAACTCCTGGAAGCTTCTTTCACAAGCATTTGACAATTGGAACTTAACTGCTTTCTGCGTCAGTTTAGTCATCGGAGAGGCAAGAGTAGAGAACCCCTCCACAAACTTTCTGTAATATTCAACTAAGTTCAAGACACTGGGAATCTCTGTTGGAGTAGTTGGTCTAGAACAATTCTTCACGGCTGAAATTATTTTGGGATCAACCTCAATTCCTTCTCTAGAGACAACATGACCCAAGAATGTAACAGATTCGAGCCAAAATTCACATTTCAAAAGTTTCGCATATAACTGGTGCTGATACAGGACCTGTAAAACTACCCTGAGATGGTCGGCAGGGTCCTCTCGACTCCGCTAACTAAACAAGAATATCATCAATAAAAACTATCACGAAGGAGTCGAGGAAATGTTTCAAGAGCCGATTCATAAGATCCATGAAAGTTGCGAGGGCATTTGTTAGCCCGAAAGACATTACCAGAAATTCAAAGTGCCCATACCGGGTCCTGAAAGTTGTTTTCAGAATATCCTGCTCCTTGATCTTTAATTGGTGATACCTGGATCTTAAATCGATCTTGGAGAAGTACTTAGTACCCTGCAATTGAACAAACAAGTCATCTATCCTTGGTAGTGGGTACTTATTTCGGATGCAAATACTTCTTTATGAAGTCTCCAGTCGTAGAATAAACAAACAAAGAAAAGATTTTCCTCAGTGACCGGGGAAAAGAATAAAAGGGCAAAGACTGATGCCCACGAGTCATCTCCGGTGGCAATGATGATTGGTCCTCCTTCCGGACCAGTCATAGACACTGTGATGATCGATGATGATGAAGAAGCTAGTAATGAGGGAGCTTCTTTACATAGAAGGCGACGATCCTCATCATCTCAACAGGATGCTCAACCTATTGAGGCAGTTGCACCAGCTGAAGACGACGCCTCAGCACTTTGGGGAGAATCTGATTTAGTAGAGTATGCCAACTCCCGCTTTCAGACCCCAATTGTTGTATATGCCAACTCCCTCTTTTAGACCCCAATTGTTGTATATGCCAACTCCCGCTTTCAGACCCCAATTGTTGTAACCGGTGCTGTGGGGCAGAGTATGGGGTCTCTGCCATCTTTGGTTGGCGAGCATCCAATAACCGACACTGCATTTGATGTAGCTGGCTCTCATTCTTCAACTCCATCAGCTTCACCTCCACTATCACCAACACCAGCAACTACTACATCACTTCCATCTTCATCCACTCTTCCACCGGCAGTTGCTACATCACCTCCATCGGCCGCGCCTAACCATGAAGAATGCATTCCTCTTCCATAGTCCCCAGTTCATGGAATTTGGGGCAAAATTATGTTTCCCCTTCTGAAGATCAGCAAAGGAGGAGGAACGTTACTCTTTCGGTCTCTACCGAATGCAACTTGCTATCCCGGCTGGTGGAGCTTACTAACTATCTAAAGCCTTTGGCTTCAGAAAAAGACTGGGAAAAGATTCAGGCACTCTTGGGAGAGTGCTTGTTGAACAATGTCATGCACAACCCGAAGCGGTACGTTCTTTTCTCCCTTCATTACTCCTTCTACTTTTGTATGGATGTACTCTAAGTTTTACTTCTTCTTGTCTTGTAGGCCAACTTTCTTGCTTTTGAGGGCCTTCAAAGCTTGATTCGTGAAAAGGAAGAACTTACTTCTGAACGGGATCAGCTTTTGGTGGAACGAGAACAAACTGTTCTCCGCCTCTCAGAACTGGAAACCAAAGCTACTAAGGCCGTTGTTTTGAAGGCTCGTTTGCAGCAAAGCGAGCAAGAAGTGGTAACCCTTATCCAAGAAGTTGGGCCGCTGAGGGTTAGATTTGATGAAGCCAAGGCCAAATGGGCTGAAGTCTAGGACGCTGTTCTTGCTGCACCCGAGTGAGAGGCTGCTGCTTCCGAAAAAGTAACTAACTTAGAAGCAGTCTTGAACTCAAAAATCAAAGAGCTTGCGGCTGTGGGGGCGAAACACACCCAACTAAAAGAGAAGTACATGAAAACTATTGAGCATAACAGGCTCTTTAGTTCAACTGTTCGCGACCTTGACGTCAACCTCAAGTCTACTAGATCCGCCTGGGAAAGCCTTTCTGTCGAGGTTTCTCAACTCAAAGAAGAACTTAAGCGCCGAGCGGCTTCCCTCGTTGTTGAAAAGACTTATTCCATGTACAGCATGAGGAGAAAAACCTTAGAAGAGGCCAAAGATGGAATCATTGATGTTGATGCCGAAATTGCTAAGGCCCAAGAGCTTGAGTTGGCTGCAAAAAATGAACTCCAGGCGCAGTCTGATGCTCCAGGTTCTTCCAATTCCGGTTTCGAATTTTCGAAAACTGAAAAAGGATTGGAAGGTGATGATGCTGAAGACCAGACTGGGGAAAACATTGAGCCATCGGTGGAAACACCTACTTTTCCCGAAGATGCGGATTCTTCTCTTCCTCCCGGTTCCGAAGCCGCTACAGTTTAGCTTTTCCTTTCTTTTTCCATTTTTTACTTTTATTGTTTTTGTTCGTTCTTGTAAATAAAGACATATTTTTGCTCAAGTATCGTTTGAGTCTTACTCTCGTTTGAATATCCATGAAAGTCTTTAACTTCTGCACTTGTTCAAGCAATTTGCGCATGTCGTTCTATTCGCGCTTTACCATGCATAGTCTCGGATGCCTTTTCTTCGAAGAATTTTGGTTCCGAGTATTATCCCTTTTACGTGAGGGTTTCTATTAATATTTGCGCAATTTCCCTTTTACGTGAGGGTTTCTACGAATGCTTGCGCAAGTTTGCTTTTTGCGTCCTTTTCATATGTGGCTTCAGGTGTATTTTTCCCTGATGGCATTTTAGATTTCGGGCATTGATTCTTCTGAAACCAACCCTTTAACGTGAGGGTTTTTATAAGAGAGAGCCCTCTTATGTTTACAGTGCTCTTGAAGAGGACGTCTCCTGTTCATTACGGCACTAACATTTGAAGTACTTGTTTAACTTTTAAATGACAAAGTTAGCTCATCGTTTGGATAAGAAATAAAATAAAAGGATTTCTTTTTATTCCTTCTATTTCAAAAAATACATAAGCATCTTGTTACGCAAAAAAAAAAATTGTCATTACTTATAGCTTTCTTGTACAACTTGTTTATACGGGGCTGGCTGCGCAATCCCCGGTCCCGATGGTGCATTTTGTTTCTGGATTTTCGTTCCCGGTTGACATGGAAGTCATTGTTGCCTTCCTCATATTGTTCACCCTAGTGGTCGAGTGGAAGAATGCGAATTTGAACACTGGAAGTCTTGTATCTTCAGAGGTTCCACCAATGAATTGCTAGGTAATCCTTCACTCGGCAACATACCTTACTTCCACTTAGGAATCCATGCTATCCAGCGAAAGAATACCTAACAGTCCTATATTGGTTTGTGCTTGTGAACGGTCGGGTAACCCCTATTCGGTAGCAAACTTAACTTCCTAGTGGGAATTTGCTATCGAATCAAAGATTATCTAATCGTCCCCGAGCGGAAGCTTGTCCGTTCGCCTTGCTATCAAAGGCCTTATTGTTGCTGTCTTCGTAGTATGCTTTCTGTT
This sequence comes from Nicotiana obtusifolia, assembly GCA_002018475.1. Classification (NCBI taxonomy): domain Eukaryota; kingdom Viridiplantae; phylum Streptophyta; class Magnoliopsida; order Solanales; family Solanaceae; genus Nicotiana; species Nicotiana obtusifolia. The sequence continues at coordinate 141,585 of MCJB01006469.1, forward strand.
GCTGCCTCGTTAAAAACCTTTCCAGAAAAACACAATTGGGACAAAAACTGTACGAAGGGAAAAAGAGTGCAGCACATACTTTCCGTTGAGCGTTGTTCATCAGCAATAATATCTTTTGGGGTGTGCCACGTTCCAGTTGCTGGGCAATTTGTCTCCATTCTGGTTCTCCAACTCGTATGAACGTTTTCCAGTAACAGCCAAAATTTGGTAAGGACCTTCCCATGTTGGACCTAGCTTTCCCGCATTGAGCTCTTGAGTATTTTGGGTTACTTTCCTTAGAACCAAGTCTCATGCTTTGGAAAAATGAAAGTTGGCTCTTTGATTGTAATATCGTTCCATCCTCTGCTTTTGAGCTGCCATTCTTACATGCGCCAAGTCCCTGCATCCCTCGAGCAGTTTGATTAACATTGCTTCATTGCTTGGTCCTTCATTTGTCTGAGAATATCTCAAAGTAGGTTTGCCCACTTCAACTAGGATTAGGGCTTCAGCACCATACACGAGGGAAAATGGAGTTTCTCCTATACTTGATTTGGTCGTTGTTCGGTAGGCCCATAGAACTCCGAGCAACTCTTCAAGTCATTTGTCTTTTGCCGCTTCCAACCTTTTCTTGAGGTTTTGAACGATCACTTTGTTTGTTGACTCCGCTTGACCATTTGATCTCGAATGACAAGGCGAAGATGTGATTCTCTTTATTTTCAAATCTTCGAGGAACTTCGTAATTTTTGCACCGATAAATTGTGGCCCATTGTCGCATACTATCTCTTTTGGTATTCCGAACCTGCAAATTATATTTTTCCACAGGAAGTCGACCACTTGGTGTTCTACGATCTTCTAATAAGAACGTTCCTCCACCCATTTAGAAAAACAGTCAGTCAAAATTAAAAGAAACCTTGCCTTTCCTACAGCCGGTGGCATTGGTCCGACGATGTCCATCCCCCATTTCATGAACGACCATGGGGACGAAACCGAATGTAAGGGTTCTGCCGGTTGATGTACTAGTGATGCGTAGCGTTGGCACTTAACATTTTCACATGAAATCTTTGGCATCTTGCTCCATGCGAGGCCAGTAATATCCTGCACGTACCAGCTTCAATACCAAAGAATCTGCGCCTGAGTGATTGCCGCATATCCCTTCGTGTATTTCTCTCATGACATAATTGGCTTCTGATGCTGCTAAGCACTGGGCCAGCGGGCCTTAAGAAGACTTTCTATACAATTGGCCTTTCTTGAAGCTATAACGTGTAGCTTTGGTGCGTAATGCCCGTGATGCTTTGGGATCGTCAGGAAACTTTCTGTGCTCGAGGTAGTTGATTATTTCATTTCTCCATTCCCAGACCAGACTAGCCGAATTTACCTCATAATAACCATTCGTATCAAGGATTGAGCTCATCAATTGTACCACCATTCCGAACTCCGTTCCTTTTATTTCCGACGATGAACCTAAGTTTGCTAATGCATCCGCGTGTACATTATCCTCTCTCGGTATATGAGTGATTGACCACTCTCGAAATTGTGCCAGAAGGGCCTGCACCTCTACCACGTATTGTGCATACGTTCTTCTTTGGTATCAAAGATCCCATAGACCTGATTTACCACAAGCTGTGAGTCACATTTGATTTCGATAACCTCAGAATCAAGTCCCTGGGCCAATTCGAGCCCTGTATTCAAAGCTTCATACGCTGCTTCATTATTAGTTAAAGAGATCGTTCTGATGGCTTGCCTTAAGGTTTCCCCCAAAGGCGTGGCTAAAACTATTCCGAGACCGAACCCTTTTACGTTGAGGATCCATCCGTAAATAATGTCCAAACCCCTAATGTCGATTCCGACACCATTACTGCCTCCTTTGTTGCCAGAGGTAGCAGTCCTAAACTAAAATCAGCCACAAAGTCAGCCAAGACTTATGACTTAATTGCAGCCCTCGGTTTATATTCTATGACGAATTCACTCATTTTGATGGTCCATTTGGCCAATCTGCCCAAGAGCTCAGGTTTATGAAGGATGTTCCGCAAAGGGAAAGTAGTCACCACAGCTATTGGGTGGCATTGAAAATAGAGCCTCGGCTTCCGAGCAGCGACTACGAGAGCTAAGGCTAGTTTTTCCTAATGCGGGTAGCGAGTTTCTAATCCCGTTAAAATTTTGCTAATGTCATAAATGGGAAATTGTGTACCTTCGTCCTCCCGGACCAAACTACACTTACCGCAACTTCTGAAACCGTGAGGTAGACTAGCAATGTTTCGCCTTCTTTTGGTTTTAAAAGCAATGGAGGGCTAGATAAGTAATTCTTTAGGTCCCTCAGAGCCTGCTGGAACTCCGATGTCTATTCGAAATTATTCTTCATTTTAATTAATTTGAAGAAGCGATGACATTTTTCCGACGACAGGGAAATGAACCTGCTCAAGGCTGCTAATCTTCCTGTGAGTCTTTGGACTTCTTTTACGTTCGACAATTGATCCCGGATATCCTCTATGGCCTTGATTTTGTCCGGGTTTGCCTTAATTCGCCTCTGCGAGACCAGAAATCCAAGAAACTTACCAGAACTAACACCGAACGCGCATTTCTCGGGATTAAGTTTCATGTTATGCTTCCTTAGGATGTCGAATGTTTCTTGCAGATGCTTAAGATGGGCACCTGCATATAAAGACTTAATGAGCATATCGTCTATATAAACCTCCTTAGTTTTTCCTATTTGTTTTTCAAACACCTTATTTACGAGCCGTTGAAAAGGGGCTCCGACGTTTTTCAACCCGAAGGGCATTACATTGTAACAATATGTACCGAAATTTTTTTTAAACGAAGTTTTTTCCTAATATTCTGCGTCCATCTTGATTTGGTTTTACCCGGAACAAGTATCGAATGAACTCATCAACTCATGCCTGGCCGTGACATCAATCATTTGATCGATATTAGGCAGAGGAAACGAATCTTTCGGGCACGCCTTATTAAGATCATTATAGTCTACACACACACGAAATTTATTGTTCTTCTTAGGAACTACTAGTACATTGACTAGCCAGTCTGGATATCTTACCTCTCTGACCGAACCGATTTTAAGCAAGCGGGTTACCTCCTCTTCGACGAATATATTCCTGGCCCCGGGAATAGGGCGCTTCTTCTGTCGTATCGGTGGTACGTTGGGGTCCAAATTCAGCTTGTCCACGACAACATAATCGACGAATCTAAGATGTACTCCTACAAGTAAAGGGAGTTCGAATTGAGATTGGTTGTTCCTAAAAGGTTAAGAATCGATTTACAAGTCTAATGCCAATGTCTTGATTTCTAGTGGCAATACATCACGGGACCACCTTTAGCGGGATACCTGTCATATCCTCGTGCGACCATGCAAAACAATCAGCTTTAATTTTAGGAAATTCAATAAAACCAGACCTAAGCTTGGGGTGCAGTCTTATCCCCAAGTAAAGTTTTCTTTCTAAGAATTCTTCGAACAATGCCACTTACTCTAGTTCCTCTACCGTGGATTTTATTGCGTCTGTCTCTTCCAGAACTTGGAAATATCTCGGCACCTGATATTGTTCAGACGACTCTGCCACTAGAATAACCTCTTCTAACTCGAGAGTAGGCGCCAGTTCTTGCAATTGCTATGTCGTGTGCTCCTTCCTTTGCTACTGGAATCTGAGATTGCATTCATCTCCCTTGCTACTGGTTAGTCACCTTTTATCTGTTTGATTCCTTCGGGCACTGGAAACTTCAGCAATTGGTGATATGTCGAACGTACAAATTTTATTTCGTGTAACCATGGCCTTCCTAAGATGATGTTGTATCCCATATCACCATCCACTACTTCAAAGAGAGTTGTTTTATTACTCATTCAGTGCTCGTGAGCAGCAAGATCTCTCCCCGGGTCGTCATGCTCGCAAGGTTGAATCCAGCGAGGAGTTCTGTTGCCGGAATAATTCTTTTTGTGAGTTTAGATTGTTCCAATACTCTCCATTGTATGTTATTCGCCAAACTTGTTGGATCCACTAGAACACGCTTAATTTTAAAATCTAACACATTTAAAGAGACTACCAGTGCGTCACTGTATGCTAACAGCAATCCATCTGCGTCCTCCTCCGTGAAAGCTATATCATCCTCCCGGAGTCTTTTGCTGTGAGTTATCGATAATTTAGTCTTCTTTGCCGCCGAAAAGGTGAACCCCTTAATCTCGCTCCCCCCAAGATCATGTTGATCGTGTAGTGTGGGGTTTTTTCTCCTGCTTTCGAAGGTTCCGTGTAGTCTCTGTTGCGACCGTAATTATTCTTAGCTCGATCACTCAAGAATTCTCGGAGATGACCATTCTTCAAAAGTGTTTCCACCTCCTCTCGAAGATGTCGGTAGTCCCCTGTCCGGTGACCATTCGTCCCATAGTATTCGCACTATAAATTGGGATCCCTCAGTCTGAAATCGAACCTCATAAGTCTCGGGAATCATGCTTCTTTAATGTTCCTCATGGCTGACACCAGTTCCACTATGCTGACATTGAAGTTATATTCTGACAACCTGGGGTAAGAAAGATCTCGAGACCTCGACTCTTCTTTATCTTGAAGTGATCTATTGTTTCGACCACGATCAGTCCTTTTGTCAATGGTGAACTTGTTTGCTGCTCGGAAATTTTTTCCACAGCCTTCGATATTCTCGTAAGGCAAAAACCGGACCCTCGAAGTCTGCCTATCCACGTCATAGTCATCCTTTGATTTTTTTCTATTCTTCTCCCGTCCTTTGGCCGATGATGTCAAACCAACCTGGTAATCTTCAATCCTTATCTTTGACTCATACCGCTTGTGAACATCTGCCAGGTTATTGCTTGAAACTTAAGCAGGCTCTCCTTCAGCTTACAGGAAGCGTCTAAACTTCTCGGATTCAATCCTTTGGTAAATGCTTTAGCTGCCCATTCATCCCGGACGACCGGGAGCAACATTCTTCTTTCTGGAATCGGGTAACAAATTCTTGTAATAATTCAGATTCTCATTGTGCAATTCTGAATATGTCGGCCTTCCGGGCTTGCACCTTTCTGGCCCCGGCATGAGCTTTAATGAAAGAATCTGTGAGCATCTCAAAGGAATCTATGGAATGCTCGGGCAGTAATTAATACCACGTTAGGGCTCCCCTCGTGAGAGTTTCGCCATATTTCTTTAACACAGATTCAATTTCACGAGGAGCTAGATCATTTCCTTTCACCACCGTTGTGTAGGTGGTAATATGTTCCTGTGGGTCTGAAGTTTCATCATACTTTGGAACTTCAGGCATTTTGAAATGATTCGGGATTAATTCTAGTGCTGAACTTGTCTTGTACGGTAATTGGACATACTTCTTCGAGCTCGAGCCTTTCAACACTGGTAGTGTGCCCGGGATTTGATCCATGCGGGCATTTACTTTCCTCATGAACCGTAAAAGCTCATCTTTGAATGAATGGTTCTCATTGTTAAGACCTGATCTGCTCCCCCCAACCCCGTCGGAGCCAACTTCACCCTTGCGAGTGTTGTTGCCGACTCTCTGCGTTGTTTGGTCTGCGGGAACAACGGGAGGAATTGGATCTCGTCTGCTTGCATTATTCGAGGTCTTTGATAGTGCCTACTTCAATTCTGTAATAACTTGATCCTGTCGCATGAGATGGCCTAGAATGATTGCCTGTTGCTCTTGCAGGATCCTTACAGCATCCGATACACGCTCCTCATCAGCATCATCAGGAGTAGTCTCCCGAACCCGTCGAGGGTACCGTCTGTCATGCACCAGCGTGGCGTCATTCTCCTCATTGCAGGTGTCACTGATTGAGTCCTCGAAATGAGACTGATCCCCTCGAATTTCAAAGTTGTGTGCATCGTTAACAATGTTATTTGCTATTTTTTTGTGATATTTTCTATGACAAAATAATTAAAAAACGTTAGTAAAAAAGGAAAGGATCAATTTAATTGCACGAATGTCTAGGACCCACGGTGGGCGCCAAACTATTTACCCGTAAAACGGTACAGTTGAATTTATATGTGGTTTCTTGACAAGTGAATTAATTTGATCCTGAAATAATATGACAACTGAAGAAATGTATAATACTTAGCCTTGAAATATAGATGAAAACAGCAGAGATGACAATTCTGGGACAGTGTTTCCGGGCACAACGATGATGAGATTAAAAAGCAAATCAGTAAAATTGTATAAAGCTTTATATAGAATAGAGTGTAAATTTAGCTAGAAAATTCGTGTCCCTTAAAATGGTAATTGAGCTTACTATTTATAGCTATGTCTAGGGAAAAAGGTCCTAGGAGCGTGCCCTCCTTTAATGTCAATTATGAGTGTCATTTATGAAGATGTAACGGCGAACATAAATGCCAAATTCTCTGTAACGGACTGTCGCTCTTAATGCTGCAGAATATTCCTTAGTGAATGCTACCGAGTGTAGAGCATTTAATATAACTTTATGAATGTTATCCTTTTGGTGACAAGCAGAGTGGCTGTGTTCGGTCCTCAACCACCTCATCTTGGATTTCACGTGTCCTCCTTTTAGTTAGCCACGTGTCATATCACTTTTAACCCTATACAAAAAGGTTATCTACCTAAACGTTTTTGGTCGTATATGTATAGGATAAAATTGGTTCACATTAAATGCTCGAATGATAGAGTAACACATGGAATCAGGGACAGACGGAAGATAAAGCGAGTGGAAATCAAAACAGGGGACAACAACTTTGCTTGGCATCGGGTAAACCTTGAAGGGAACATTATCAACGAGAGCAAACAAATATTTTTCACCAGATGACATTCAATGAAGAATATTCCTCAGTATTAAATACACATCCATTATAGAGAATTTTGGCATTCATGACCTGCCGTTACATATTCATCAATGGCCCCCATTATTGTCATTTAAGAAGGGCTTGATCATCTGATCTTGTTCCCTAGGTATAGCTATAAATAGTGACTTCAACAAGCACTGTAACACGCGAAAATTCTGATAAACCTATGCTACACATTATTCCAAGCTAAATAATACTTTATTTTCTATCTAACATTATCCTTATTACTGCCTTCGGAAGCATTCCTCCCGGACCAAGTTATATGCTATTCAATCTCGATTTCAACGCTAAATCTAGTGATTTTATTTAATTTATTTACCATTGAGACCAAATAGATTCACGTGTTTGTAAACCATGCTATAAATTCAAATGTACCATTTTACGAGTAAACAGTTTGGCGCCCACCGTGGGGCTTAGACAATTGCGTAATTGAGTTGATCCCTTCATCTATTACTAATCTGTTTGATTATTTGTTTCTTAGCAAAAATCGTAAAAAATGGTAGCTAACGATGTTAACATCACTCACAATGTTGAGGCATAAGAGAATCTGCCTCGATACGAGGATTCGATCAGCGACACCCACAATGAGGAGGACATAGCAACGCCAGTTCACGGCGGGTGATATCATCGACACGTACGAGAGGTAGCTCCTGATGATGCAGAAGAGCACATTGCGAAAATGGTGAGGATCTTGAGAGAACAGCTAATGGCCATCATGGGCCATCTCTCATGACAAGACCAGGCCATGACAGAACTAAGGCAAGTGTTGTCGGATGCTTCTAACAACACGAATGGAAGAGGCTCAGTTCCTCCCGGTGCTCGCTCAAATCAAACAGCTCAACGGGTTAATAACAACACCCCGAGGGGTGAGGTTGGCTTTGACGGGGGCCGGATGGATCGACAGCGGATCTGGTAAGAACAACAGTAATGATCCCTTCAAAATCGAGCTCATGCGATTTATGAGGGAAATAAACGCTCGAATAGACCAAATTCCGGGAGCACCACCTGTGCTGAAGGACCCGGACTCAAAGAAATACACCCAGGTGTCGTTCAAACTGAGCGCCACTCCAGAGTTAATTCTGAAACGATTCAAATTGCTAGATGTACCGAAATATGATGGGACTTCGGGCCCTCAAAAGCACATCACCACCTATACAACCGCGGTGAAAGGAAATGACTTGGCTCAACATGAGATTGAGTCGGTCCAGCTGAAGAAGTTCGGCTAGCGAAATGGGGACTGCCGACATCTGCGCGAGGAGGTAGCGACGCTATTGAAAAATGGCCATCTCAGAGAAAGCTTAAGCGACCGGGCTTAGAACAATTACAGCCGCAGCCGGGATAACGCAGAGCCCTCGAAGGCAGGAGAAAACTCTCCCCAACTATTCATCAACTTGATTTTTGGGGGGAATGAGATTACTGGTGTAACATTTTCGGCAGCAAAGACAAAGGTCTCAGTCATTTATAGTAAGAGACTCCGAGAAGTCGCCGAAGATGACATCATCTTCATAGAAGAGGATGCCGATGGACTTCTGCAGCCGCACAACGATGCCTTGGTGATTTCTCTTAATGTTTTAGATTTCAAGATTAAACTGTTTTGATTGACCTAGGAAAATCAGGCAACATCATTCAATGGAGAGTCCTGGAGCAAGCCAAGCTATCCGGAAGCATCATTCCAGCAACAAAACTCCTCGCCGGGTTCAACTAAGCGAATGTGACAACCCGAGGGGAGATCTGGTTGCCCACGAACGCCGAAGGGGTCATGAAGACTACCTTATATGAAGTAGTAGACGGCGACATGGGCTGCAACATAATTCTTGGAAGACCATGGCTACACGAGATGAAGGTCGTACCATCAACATATCATAAAATTCTAAAATTCCCAACTTCAGGGGAATCAAACAAATAAGAGGAGATCAACCGGCGACAAGGGAAATGAACGTGGTCTCGGTTTCCAGTAGCAAAGGAAAGGAACACGCAGGATAGCAATTATGGGAACCGATGCCTGCTCCCCAAACAAACGAAGATGACACAGGGGAAGAGCCGTCGGAATCCCACCAGGTACCAAGATATTGCCAAGCACCAGAAGAAACGGATGCGACCAAGTCCACGGCGGAAGAACTCGAACAAGTGGCATTGTTCGAGAAGTTTCTAGAGAGGAAGTTTCATTTGGAGACAGGACTAAACCCGAGCTCAGTTCAGGATTTATTGAATTTCTTAAAACTAACATTGATTGTTTTGCATGGTCGCACGCGGATATGACAGGTATCACGCTAATGGTGGTCGTGCACAAGCTAAACCGGGACCCAAGCGTAAGGCAAAAGAAGTGCCCAATTGCCGAGGTCAGAAATAGTTTTATTAAAGAAGAGGTAACTCGATTTCTTGACATTAGTTCAATCCGGGAGGTAAAGTATCCCCATTGTCTAGCTAACGCAGTAGTAGTTCTGAAAAAGAACAATAGATTCCTCAAAAGACTCGTTCTCACTGCCAAACATTGATCAAATGATTGATGCAACGGCCGGACATGAGTTGATGAGTTTCCTTGATGCCCATTCCGAGTACAACCAAATTAAGATGAACTCGGAGGATCAGGAAAAAACTTGTTCATAACAAACTTTGGCACATATTGCTATAAGACTTGAATCCAATTTCCAATATCCGGAATTTCCTATAAGACTTGAATCTCGCATCTACACACTATATATGTCTGAACAAGCTATATCAAGCCATAACCATAACCCAAGATGTAATCACATGATATACTGCATAACTCGCATACTCGTAGCAATAACATCCGACCATGATAACTGCTCAAAATAAACCCGGTGCCGGTAATAAATCTCATACCAAAAAACCCTCGTTCTAAAACCTTCGCACACTGCCGATAATGAAGGAAACATGTAGAAACTCATAACCACTTTATCAGATCAACAAGTCATGGAGTTTCCTCTCGTCTGTCAAGAACTTAAGCCAAATCCTATGCCGACTCCCGATATTATTCCTCCATATATGTTGTAATCAAATCCGCTAGCAATCACCTCAGGCCCAAAGACTTCATCTCATCAAATACAAGCTACTCTACTGACACGCCACACCAATACTACCTATAATCACAAACTATGCAATCTGTGCACCAACAAGCAAAAATTCATATGCACTCAAAAATGAAAAATGACTCAAATGAGAGAACCGTTTCGCAAGCTCAACAAGTACCACGACGACGCAATGCTAAGAACCCTTCACACACAGTAGAACCAAAACACACAAATCTATCAAAAAGGATCATATCCCATCATAACTCAGCTGCAATACGTGACCCATCCAAACACCGATCCATATGAAATACTTCAAGCTCCAATGGTCAAAATCAACAACCATAAGCAATTCGATACCAAGTACACAAGTGCATCACTATAACCACGGAGAAGAAAATAACACAATACCCATAGCCCAAAAAGACCATAACCAAAGCGCAATCAACCATTCCACACCCTAATTACGGTCTCGCTTGAATTCCGCTACAAGCTCCAAACAGAACCGCAACACGTGTGCACACCACCCAAAAATCACACCCCTCGTAGCATAGAAGAGAAACGCGTAGAATATATTAGAACATGAAAAGGCTCAACTCTGACCAAATGATTCACCCCCCAACACTAACCGTGCTGAGTCAACAAATCCGACCTGGTGTATAATACACATCCTTATTGGTCCTACCAATGGGCTCCCAAATCAGCCTTGGTCATTCACAAATAGATAAATAATCCTCCGAAAGTCCATAATGACCTAGCTATAACACATACTATCATCTGGCTAGCTTTGGCCACATCTTCACAATACACAGCCACGAAACGATCTGCTTGTGAGAACTCCCAGTCTCCAAATCCATAGAACACACGGATCACCATATATGATCCCAACTCTACCGCCCGAATATCTAACACATCTCTCATACACGATCATCCCACGAGGAATACTTCTATAATTCTTCCGTACCACATAACGAAAATTTGAATATCAGCAGTCGATCAACCAGACGAGTACCGCAATACCAATGAAGCATCCGCAAGTCAACAATCAGTGCACCTTCTGAAATATACACTTTCCTCAAGCAAGACCAAGTAGTAATATAATTCATCTAGTCATCTGAAACCGTTCATGTTGCCTAAGAATTCATGACCTTCCCTTCAAAATTGAACAGTGATATCATGCCATAAAATGAAAAGTACGAGAATCTCATAATCAACTTTGAGTCACAAGCAGAATATGTACTCAATTAGCCAAGAGCCTTTCACTTGATCCCATCCAGGACAAATCACTAACACGTAACATGCTCTTCATGCCGGTAGGAAATATCCATCTCAAACCGTAGTAGAAACCATCGAGAACTCTCCAAAACCCATTTGCATATAACCAAACCATCAGAACTGAATCTCTCTAACTCAACCAAGCCATGCAGGTTGCCAAACTAAGAGTAATACCCCAAGACACCTGTAGAGACTCACCACATCATAAGTACCTAAAGAACTGATCATATCCATTACCGTGCTGATCCAACCTACTACAAAACTATCCTATTTTTTGAGTTCCTTTCGAATTACCCTCAAGGTGACACTTCTCCTTGCCAAATCATTACGATCCTTACCCAAATCCTACCACAAGAGATCCTAGAATAAAACCACACCATCCTAAGATCCACAAGTCGTTGTAGTCCCTCTTAAGCACCCCAAAAGTACCACAACCGAGACACTCACTCTAAACAGACCTTCTGTGAATCTAAATTTGTTTGCTTCACCTTCCTAATACTAAAATGGTATAATCCATAATGACATAGAAATACCGCGAGTCTCTACACCACCCAATGTAAATTCCAGATTCTAGCCATATACAAATCCTGAAAATTTCCAATCGCTACATATAACTCCTGAATCCCTTAGAACCTTCTCGACAGTCATTTACTTTTATAGAATCTCAATTACACCACCCAAACACGACAAACGACATGTGGCCCAATAGCACGACGACACCCAAAGAAGTAATACACACCTCTAAGCAACTGAGCAAATTCCTACTCCATGCGCACTTCATTCTTCATGAATAACAACTCAATCATTCCATGATACCCATATACCCATAAAGTGCAATACATCATGCACCCAGAAGTTTCTTCACTCGAGTTATCCTCGATCTCAACCTCCGCAAGTCACATATGATTCACAAGTATGCCAAACCAAAACTAGTACAACACATAACTATGCAATCAAATTGTCGATAGCAGAATCTCCTACTTGGTTCAAAACCATAGAACTAAACACTCAATAGCTCATAATACCCATAATTTAGTACTGCTATAATCCCGCACCAAAATTCATCTCAATTCTTCATAAGCTCATGTAACACAAACCATCTAATACCTTAAATCATCTGCTAAGCTCGCAGTTATCCTCGTGACGGTCAGGTCAACTATTTCAACCTATCCGAACTCAAATCGCACAAATATAACCCACTGATAGGAAAGAAAACCTCCACACAACATCATAAGGATCACACATCCGTAGATTAACCTGTAGGTGATAACCCACTTGCTTAGTCTCAAACTGACATCTCTATACTCTTTCACAGCCACGACTATACGCAGTCCCTTAATCTTCCCGAGTCTAAGCTCATCAACAAGATATGAAAATCTACTTCGTTCCATAATTAAGCAACATGAAAGATCCTTCAATACACTCATAACTCGAAACTATACTTCACCTCAAGACAGAAATCAGGCACCCAATAGTACGTTTTATATCTCAACTAAGCTCTTCTCGTCATATTCAAATCATCTGAACACATCACGGGGTCACATCATACTCATCATAGGGCCATCCAACCACTCATCGAGCCATAATTCCACTAATAGGGACACTACCGGACTTATGAATCCAAAAACACGTGCTCACACAATTGAAATCCTTGTGCTCAAGCTATAGTCAAAACCTGGACTCAAGTCCTCCAGACTAGCCCATCATCCGCACACCGAAATCACATCTTGCACCTAATCCATGGAATCACAAGCCATCAATGCACAACTGCTACCGATCGTTCACATGCGCATACGAGTGAGTGGAAGGAATTAAAATAGTTACGCTTCAAGCTGAATCAATGCCGCAAGATAAGGAAAGAAGGATTGGAAGTTTATCCTAAATGGCCTGTAGCCTCTCGAAGATAGGTATGGACGTCATCATACCGATCCGCAAGACTCTACTAGATATTTGCTCATGACATGTAGAACCTATGAACCTAGAGTTCTAATACCAATCTATATGCGTATAAGTTTCTACCCTTTCGAAAAAGCCCACAAACTTGTCACGACCCAAAATCTAACTAGTCGTGATGGCACCTAACTCAACCAGCTAGCTAAGCCAATTAACAACTATCCAATTTAATGAGATTTATTGAGACAAATGATTGATAAAATAACTGAATCTCTATACATTTCCCAAGGACTGGTAGTACAAATCATGAGCTTCTAAGATTTAGAATTTACAAAGCTGGTAAGAAATAAAATACATCATCTATTTGAAATATACATGAACAGATTAAAAATTCTAAAGCTATCAAGATCAAGAGGCAGTTATGCCAGGAACGCAGGTGCATCTTCAAATCCAGCTCCCGCCATACACGGCAACATCAACATCCAACATCTGCATGTAAGGTACAGAAGTGTATTATGAGTACAATCGATCCCATGTACTCAATAACTAACGAAGGTAACCTTAGGCTGAAAGTAGTGACGAGCTTAGACAAGAGTCAGAGTCCAACACCAATAGCTAGGAACAACTCCTAACAATATAACTAAAGTGGTACAAGTAATAACTCAAAGATATACTGCTCAGCTTGTTCACAGTTCCAGAAAATATGTATGCTTTTCAAGTATATCAGTAAAAACCCAAATCTTTTACCGAAATCACCAAAATATGAGTAAGTTCGTAAAAACTATGTTTTTTCCTAAAACTTTCAATAGGTAAATGTTTCATTATCAAATGGCATAAGGAAAGTACATCTCTATACATACATGTCAATGTGTATGAGAAGTCATGAATGACGTAATACCGTACAGCATGAGGAAAATGCATCTCTATGCCTGCATGTCAGGTGTGCATGTCAAATACAATGCAACACATTGATGAACTCATGTACTCACACTCTCAGAGTACTCAATCTCACCATCTCACACTTTCCACTCATCACGCTCAATCACTTATCACACTCAGTCACTCAACACTGAACAGGGCAGATCCAACCCTTAACACACTCAGTTACTCAGCATTGAACATGGCATATCCATCCCAGGGTAGATCCAGCCCTCAACACACTCAGTCACTCAACACTGAACAGGGCAGATCCAGCCCAAAGAATAAATAGCAATTGCGCTCATTGTGGGTGTGCAAACTCCTGAGGGGCAGATCCATCCCAACCGATATAATAATCCAATCATGGTATAATCAATAATACATGCTACGGCGTGCAACCCGATCCCATTAATATCACTCACAAACAAGCCCTCGGCCTCACTCAGTCATCAATCTCTCCAGTCTCTAGGCTCTCAATGTCATGAAAATCAGCCCCAAAATGATGGTATGATGTATCAATAAATGGAAACAGAGATTGAGATATGATATGCAAATGAATGAGTATGACTAAGTATGTAATTGCAAATTAAGCAAATAACTCAATAGCACATATGATCTCAATGGGTCACAATAGAATAAACATGTAGCCTAAACCTGATTTCTAACTTGGATCACAGTTCAATTACTCTAGCACGTAGATTTCATGAAAAAAAATAATATTAGGTCACTACACAGTACCAGAGAATCAATCGAGTCATAATTCACAAGGTGCACGCCCACACGCTCGTCACCTAGCATGTGCGTCTCAACACCAGACACATATCACGTATATCGGGGGTTCATACCCTCAGCACCAAGTTTAGAAGTATACCTCGAGCAAGCCAAATTCAATACCGAGCAAGCCAAATGATACTCCAAAATTTTCATCCCGCGCTTACGACCTCCGAACGGCTCAAAACTAGCCAAAAGCAGCTCAAATACATCAAATAATGCCTAAGGAAAAAATTCTAAATGATAAAGGTTGAATCTTTAATCAAAAGTCCAAATTCAAACAAAAAGTCAAACCCAGGCCCGCACCTCGGAACCCGACAAAACTCACATAATCTGACAACCCATTCAATTACAAGTCCAAACATACTAGTTTCACTCAAATCTGACTCCGAATCGATGTTCAAAACTCAAAAATTCACTCTATTAGACTTTCGAAAAAAAAAATCCAATTTTTCTCTTGAAAAGCTCAATCAAATGCCAAAAACTAAGATAGTTACATGATATAAAATAAAAAAAATGAGTAGAGAACACTTACCCCAATCCACATGGTGAAAATCGCTTCAAAAATCGTCTCAATCCGAGCTCCATAGCTCCAAATATGTAAAAATAGCCGAAAACCCCGAAATTAGAGTACTTATAATCACTGGGCGAATCAATGAATCACGATCTCGGAAATACCCTCCTGATCGCAAAGAAGAAAATGAACTACCCCTGAAAATGCCCTACGCAATCGCGGAACAAGCTTTGCTATCGCGAAGCACAAATTGCTCAGCCATCTATTTCATACTACATATTAACTTCTTACTATTGAAAGAGGCAGAAGCATAATATAGTTAATTTTGGCATTGATAGATGTTAACTTTTATTTAGTGACATCTAGCTATTATATATTAAAATTTATTATACACTTATTTGTAATCAAAAGAGGTTAATATTGTAGTAATCTGTTATAACAAGTAGGGTTTAGGGACTTACTAAAAAGAGCATGTTTTAGTTCAAGTATATACTTATGGTTCTTTAATAGTACCATTTTAACGATTAATTTCTATAACTGAGAGGAGTGTAATTAAATGTTCAGCGATAATAATAATATATAAGTGTAATCGTGAGAGACATTTATGCATTTCTGAGAAATAGAAATTGAAGAATAAATATATTTACTATATAATAACAATATTAAGTGTCACGACTCGAAAATCCCAACCTCGAGACTGTGATGGCGCCTAACATCTGCTTGCTAGGTAAGCCGATGTTGTTAAACTAATTATCTCTTTTTTAACAATTAACACAGAGTAATGATATTTAACGATAATAAACTCAGAATTTAACACAGTGTTAATAGAAGTAACGCGATGCTAACTACTTCCAGAAATCCGAAGTCACAAGCACATGAGTAACTAGAGTATCACATATATAGTCTGAAACAAAGTACAACTGTCTGAGACTATATAAACAATAACATGGAGAAAGAAGGGGACTTCAGGGCTAGGGACGCCGTGCAGCTATACCTCAAGTCTCCAAATGTGGCTGAATTCGAGCAGAACACCACTAGATGCCGCTGGGACCAGCACCAATATCTGCACGAGAAGTGCAGAAGTGTAGCATGAGTACAACCGACCCAATATACTCCATAAGTGTCGAGCCTAACCTCGACGAGGTGGTGACGAGGCTATGACAAGACACCTATTCGAAACTTGTATGGATATATACATAGAGCAACAAAATAATCGGTAGGGCAATTAGAACATTAGATGGGAGGGGGCATGCAAAAAAGGGAAATATCATAAGAACGACAAGTACGAAATCACCAAATAACATCTTCCGAAATAAGCAACAATGCAACCAAGTAAATCACCAATCTGGAAATTAAATAAGGCAATGAAATAAAAATGGCACAACATCACCGTTCGTGCTTTTAATCTCATCTTCACCACATAATATCATAAATAAAATGCTATGACAACACCTTTCGTGCTTTTACTCTCAGCTTTTCATAATATGATAAATGATGATAAGTAATCAAATGCACGACATCACTCTTCCTACTTTAATTCTCACAGCCTCTCAATAGATGATAATGTAAACAAATAAGGCACGGCAATACCCTTCGTGCTTTTGACTCTTCTTCAAGAAACAACAATACAAATCCGAGATAACAATGCAAGGCGGGAAGCAATTCCACTTCAATTATAGTGCCATGATATCAAACTCAATCTTCAAAATTCCCAACATCTTTAAAATAAATAATAAATACAAGTCGAATAATTAAAGAAGTAATAATCTATCCTAAGCATGGATAACATAGTCAATGAAACAACCTAGTACAAAGAAATAATTTCCACCCGCATGCTTTAATCCAATGACAATGTATATATACTCGTCACCTCACATATATGTCGCCCCCACATACACGTAGCAAATAGACCAACAATTCCTAATCTCACAAGTCAAGGTTAACCACTACACTTACCTCGCTCCGCAACCAAATCAAGGCACAACCACGACTTTTCCTTTAGAATTAGTGCAACGACCCGACTTGTCATTTTAAGAATTAGTGTCTCGTTCAGCGACTTAAGGTCTCGAGTAGCTTTGTGATGTGTATTTTGACTTGCGTGTGTGGTCGAGTTTGATTTTCGGATGATTCGGGATTAAATTGAAAGAACAATTCTTATTTTTGAAGCGTAAATAAAAAGAGTTGACCGGAGTTTGACTTTTGATCAAACGACTCCGGAATGGAATTTCGATGATCCCAATAGCTTTGTATTGTGATTTCGGACTCAGGAGTGTGTCTGGGCATTATTTTTGAAGTTCGTAGTTGAATTTGGCTTAAAATTGCGAAAATAAGAAATTGAAGGTTTGGAAGTTTGACTGGGGAGTTGACTTTTTGATATCGGGGTCAAAATTTAATTTTGGAAATTTGAATAGGTCCATTATGTCATTTATGACTTGTGTGCAAAATTTGAGGTCAATCAGACTTGATTTGATAGGTTTCGCCATCGAATGTAGAAGTTGGAATTTCTTAGTTTCATTAAGTTTGAATTGAGGTGCGATTCATCGTTTCAATGTTTTTATATGTTATTTGAAGCCTCGGGTAGGTCCGTAATATATTTTGGGACTTGTTGGTATGTTCGGACGGGATCTCGAGGGGCTCGGGTGAATTTCGGGGTGGTTTCAGACCATTTCTAATCCATTTTTAGTTGCTGGTTTTTGGCCACAGAGGTATGCATCGCGATCACGGACAAAAGATCGTGGTTGCGAAGAGCAATTTTGCTGTTTGCACACTGTGAATCGCGATCGCAGAAGCCTTTCCGCAATCGCGTAGAGGAAAAACTCTGCTGCACTGACTCGACTTTGGAAGCTTATATCTCGCAATCTACAAGGATTTTGGAGATGATCCAAAAATAAAAGTTGTAGCCCTTTGTGTCTAGTTTTTCCTGAAAATTAAACCATTTGGCATTTGGATTTGTGTACAAAATGTTATGATGGATAAACTATAGGCTTTCTGGAAAGAGTAAGAAGAAATTGCTGCTGCACAGGGCTGATTTTAGAAGCTTATATCTCGAAATCTATAAGGAATTGGGAGATGAGAAAAGCATGAAAATTGTAGCTCTTGATGTCTAGTTTTCAAAAATTCAAACCATTTGTCATTTGAAGTTTCGTACAAAAAGTATGACCATTATACTAGAGGCTGTCTAGAAGAGTTGTGGAGTTTGTGCTTCGCGATCGCGATTGGTTTTCCGCGATCGCGAAGAGCAAATTTTGAGATGGAAACTTTTTTGCTTCACGATCGTGAAGAATTTTCCATGATCACGAAGAGTTAATGCCTGGACATCAGCTATACTTCGAGGTTTTAGCTATTTTAACACATTTGGAGCTATGGAACTCAGATTGAAGTGATTTTTGAGGCGTTTTTCGGGACATTTTCAAGGGAAACATTGGGGTAAGATTTCTTAACTCAATTTGGTTAAATTTCTCGAATCTATTATTGTTTTTATCGTTAAATTAGTATTTCGGGTTGAAAATGATAGAAATTTTAGACTTTAAATTGAGGATTTGGAGGTCGATTCGTTATCGGAATGTGATAAAATTGGTATGGTTGAACTCGTATCAGAATGGGTGTTCGAATTTCGTGAAAATTTTATCAGGTCTGAGAGGTGGCCCTATGTTGACTTTTGGTTGACTTTTTAATGTGAATTTTTAAGTCGACGTTTTATTATTCGGAATTGTTTTCGATGAATTTTAATGAAGTTATATAATTTATTTGGTTAGATTTAAGCCTTCCGGAGGTCATTTCACGCAAGAAGGATATTTTGGAATATCGGACTAACTTAAAAAAGCTAAGTATCTTGCCTAACCTTGAGTGAGGAAAATTACCCCTTAGGCATTGAGTCTTATGTGGAAATCGTGTAATTGGAAATCAAGTACACGAGGTGACGAGTACGTACTTGGTTTATATGTGCAAATTATATCGGTTAAAATTCCTAAACGCCCTTATGTATTGGATTGGAAAATTGTTGGAACTTACTAAACCCTTGAATTGTCATGCCTCGTTCCTTGTTTGTCGAATTTGTATTTTATATGATAATTGGTGTTATTGTCACTTGTTTTTTTATGTGAATTCCGTGTGTTTGTTGATTTGATATTTTTTTTGGTATTAAATTAATTTTATGGAATCCTTATCTGCAAATAATTATTAAATAAGTTTAAAATGAGGAATTAATTTATATTTTTATTAAAAACTGGATTAAAGAAGGCATTGTCCTATACTGAGTTACTTTTCCATCTCTGTTGTTGTTTTGAGGTTATATATACGTTGTGTGGAGCCTTGGGTTATTTGTTGAGAAATTTATTAATTTTGCTACATCTTTGGAATTTGGTTGTGGTCAGTGGGCAAATTGTGATATGAATTGTTGTGTTGTGTTGCCGTTTAAACACTCTCCTTGATGTTATTTATGCTTCCTACCTTGCTTGTTAATGATATACATGTGCTTGGTAAGGAAGAGTGAGTAGCACGAAGGGTGATGCCGTGCCATTTGAGAGTGTAAAACATGAAGGGTGATGCCGTGCCATTTCAATTATATTATCATGTGAGGGAGAGTGTAACGCACGACGGGTGATGCCGTGCCATTTGAGAGTGTAAAGCATGAAGGGTGATGCTGTGCCATTTCAATTATATTATCATGTGAGGGAGAGTGTAATGCACGAAGGGTGATGCCGTGCCATTTGATAGTGTAAAGCACGAAGGATGATGTCGTTCCATTTCAATTATATTATCATGTGAGGAAAGGTATAAAGTAAGAAGCGTGATGCCGTTCCATTCTCAATATGCACGAAGGATAATGTCGTGCCATTTTATTTACATTATCTTGTGAGGATGAGAGTAAAACCATGAATGAGGATGTCGTGCCATTATTTTGATACTATCATATGTTCATGGCACAAAGGGTGTTTCCGTGCAGGCGAGGACAAGATACATACATTATATTGTGATATCTTTTCGTTGTGTATACATTCATGCCTTTATCTTGAGATGTTATGCACCTATGTTTTCTATGTGACTTGTAGTTGTTGTTTCTTCCTGTGTGCCTCCCACTTTATTTCTTTTATTGTTATTGGCATTTCTCCCACTTAGTTGGTACTGTTATATGTATGCACGGTGAGAAAGAGATAAATGCACGAAGGGTGTTGCCATGCCAGTATTGTATATACTGTGAGGTAGAGCTGTTTGGTCATCGCAGTCCCTTGGAGTCTTTCCATTTTATTATATTGTTAATTTCTTATCCGCACAATATTGTATATTCGACCTCGAGATAATTCCATGTATTCAGTTAGAGTTCGTGACTTAGTATTACCAGTCTTTGGAGGTTGTTTGAATATTTCCACTGTTAGTTTTGACATTTGTATTAAATTATATATGTTTCAAAAGAAAGGCTTGAATTGTTATTATAATCGGCTTACCTAGTCTTAGAGACTAAGTGCCATCACGACGCCTATGGTGGGATTTTGGGTCATATTAGCCTCCTAACTAATAAAATCTAGCCAAATATAATTCAAATAATTCAAAATAGACTTTAGAAATTACCCATAGTGAAAAAGACTCAATCTTTAATGAATTTGGAAAAAGTCAACATAAGTCAACCCCGGGCCCGCTTGTTCAAAATCCAAGATTCGGACCAAAACCCATTTACCCATTCACCGCAGCCAGGTTATGTGATTAGTTTCGAAATCCGACCTCAAATGGAGGTCTAAATCTCAATTTTACAATACCCCAATTTCTACACAAATCCCTAATTTTACAATGAAAAATCCTAGATTAAAGGTTAAAATCAATGGGTGTTTATGGAAATGTAATAAACAAGTTAAAATTGACTAACCAATGAAGTTGGGATGAAAAATCTCTTCAAAATCGCCTCGACGCCGAGCTCAAACTTGTAAATGGTGAATAATGATGAAAATCCCGACTTTGAAATGCTTTAATACCTGGGTGTCAGGTGTTCTTCGCGTTCGTGAAGCACCTGACACGCTCGCAAAGAACAGTAGCCAAATTGGCCTACGTGTTCGTGAGTCCAGCTTCGCATTTACGAAGGAATCCCCTGCCAAGCCTTTGCGTTCACAATCCTTTGGTCGCGTTCGCGAAGAAGAACCTCCGACTGTCCCTCAGGTTACCCCAATGAAACATGTTCGTGAGAGGTTCGTCGTCTTCGCGAAGGTTAAATCCCCTCCCGCTTCGCGTTCGTGACCGGTCCCTCGCGTTCACAATGAACAATTCGCCCCTAGCTCCAATTACCCCTTTGCGATCGTGAGTGTAGCTTCACGATCATGATGCACCAAACCTCGGACATCAGAAATAGCTGAAACCAGTAATCTCTTAAGTCCAAAAATGGTCCGTAGCCCATCTGAAACTCACCCGAACACCTCGAGTTCTAAATCAAACATGCACACAAGTGTAATAACATCATACGAACTTCGCACAATCAAAACACCAAAATAACATTTAGAACTACAAATCAGACATCAAAATGCATGAAATTTTGAAGAAAACTCAAGAAACTTTAAATTCACAACCGAGCATCCGAATCTTATCAAACCAACTCTGACTTGCACCAAATTTTACGGATAAGTTTCAAGTAACAAAATGGACCTATACCAAGTCCCAGAACAAAATTCCAATCACGATAACAATAAAGTCAACCTACGATCAACCCTAGAAAATTTCAAAACCTCCAAGTTACTAGCTTTCTGCTAAACAAGCAAATTAACCGAGGGACCTACGAATTCAATTCCGAGCATACGCCTATGTTCAAAATCAAGTTACGGACCCACTGGATCTGGGGTCATTTACATAAAATGTTGACCGTAGTAAACTCAAGTTATTTTTAAAGCCAAAAATCATATTTTTCTTCAAATTTTATGTAGAAATTTTTTTATAAAAGACGGACTGCGTACGCAAATCGAGGAATATCAAGTGGAGCTAATAAAGGTTCGGAACATGAAAATAAGGGCTAGTACTCAAAACAACCTATCGGGTCGTCACATTCTCCACCTCTAAAAGAAACGTTCATCCTTGAATGGATATAGAAAAGTATCTGGACTGGTGAAAAGGTGTGGGTATCTACTCTGTATATCGGTCTCGGACTCCCACGTAGCTGGCTTGACAGGATGACCCCTCTGTTACACTTTCACAGAAGGAAAACTCTTAGACCTCAACTGTCAAACCTGTCGGGCTAAAATAGCCACCGACTCCTCATAGGCTAAATTCTCATCAAGTTGAACTGTGCTAAAGTCCAAAATATCCGAGCTATCCTCATGATACTTTAGAAGCATGGAATAATAGAATACCAGATTTACTCTTGATAAACTAGGAGGCAATGCAAGCCTTTAGGCAACCTCCCCAACTCTCTCTAATATCTAAAATGGCCCAATATACCTAGGGCTCAACTTGTCCTTCCTCCCTATCCGCATTACGCCCTTCATAGGCGAAACAATGAGCAAAACCCTCTCTCCCACCATATAAGCAACATCCCGAACCTTCTGGTCCGCATAACTCTTCTGCTTAGACTAAGCCTTACGAAGTTGATCCTGTATCAACTTAACCTTCTCCAAAGCATCACAGACCAAATCAGTGCCAAAAACCTAGCCTTTCTAGACTCAAACCAACCAATCAGCGAACGACATCACCTTCCATATAAGGCCTCATACGATGCCATCTGAACACTTGATTGGTGGTTTTTGTTGTAGGCAAACTCCGCAAGCGGTAAGAACTGATCCCAAGAACCCCCATAATCCATAACACAAGCGCATAGCAGATCCTCCAAGATCTGAATGGTGCGCTTGGATTGCTCGTCCGTCTGAGGATGAAACAATGTGCTCAGCTCAACCTGCGTGCCCAACTCTGCTATGCAGATCTCCAAAAATGTAATGTGAAATGTGTGCCTCGGTCAATAATGATGGAAATGAGCATGCCATGCAGGCGGACAATCTCCTGAATGTAAATCTCAGCTAACTTCTCTGAAGAATAGGTGGCCGCCACCAGAATGAAGTGCGAGAACTTAGTCAACTGGTCCACAATAACCCAGACTGCATCATACTTCTTCAAGGTTCATGGAAAGCCTACCACAAAGTCCATAGTGATGTGCTCCCACTTCCACTCTGGTATCTCCAATCTTTGAGTCAGTCCATGTAATGACCCGACCGGTTGTTTTGAGAATTAGCATTCTATTTGGTGTCTTATGGTCTCGAGAAGATTCATATTTTGTATCGTGACTTGTAGTGTGGCCAGGTTCGGTTTACGGATAATTCGAGATTGATTTGGAAGAATGATTCTTGTTTTAGAAGCTTAAGTGGCAAGAGTTGACCAGAGTTTGAATTTTGTGTAGACGACTCCAAAATGGTGTTTTGATGATTCCAATAGCTTCGTATGGTGGTGTTGGACTTTGGCGTATGCCTGAATTTAAATTTGGAGGCCTGTAGGTCGATATGATGAATTTTGGCGACAGTTGGAAAGTTGAAGGTTGAGAGGTTTGACTGGGAATTGACTTTGTCGATATTGGGTTTGAATTGCAATTCCGAGAGTTAGAATAACTCCATTGTGTCATTTGGGACTTGCATGCAAAATTTGACGTCATTTCGGGTTGATTTGATATGATTCGGCGCGAGGCGTAGAATTTAAAAGTTCATAAGTTCATTAAGTTCGATTTGAGGAGTGATTCGTAGTTTTGATATTGGTTTATTTGATTTGAGGCCTTGAGCAGGTCCGCGTTATATTATGGGACTTTTTGGTATGTTTGTACAGGGTCTCAAGGGCCTCTGATGTGTTTCTGATGGGCTACGGGCCACTTCTCCTTGTTTTGAAGTTGCTGATAGTTGGTGTCTGATAACCTTCTTCGCGATTGCATAGTGTAAGACGCAATCGCATAGTGTATTTGGTGACTTGCCACAATTCCTTCTTCGCGTTCGCATGGTTAGGTCTGCGATTACGGATCAGTGGCTGTTGACTCAACGTGTTTGCACCAGAGTGACTATGGTCGCGTAGTAGGCGACCATGCTAGGAAGGACAAGTTCTTATTCATCGCGTTCGTGTGGTTCCTTTTGCGATCGCGTAAGTTGGCGGTTTAGGTGCATCGCGTTTGCGCCCCTAGTATCGCGTTTGCATAGTGCTTTTATGGGGGCAGTGTTGTTTCTTCTTCGCGGTCGCGAGTGATGTTCCGCGATCGCGATGTGTAAATCACTGGGCATAATGTAAGTACTTTATTTTGAGGGTTATGATATTTTTATCACTTTTTGAGTTAGAGAGCTCGGATTTGAGGGACTTTGAAAGGGATTTTCAAACTTTAGATTGTGGTAAGTGTTCTTTATCAAGATTCGATTATATTGCATGGTTCCATATTTGTTTTTATCATTAAATTAGTGATTTGAATTGGAGAAATTGAGGATTTTTGAAAAGCTTTCTAAAATGTAAAATGAGTATTTGAAGGCCGGTTTGATGTCGGAATTGGATAATTTTTGTACGGTTGTACTTGTATCAGAATGGACGTTCGAATTTTGCGAGTTTCTTCAGGTTCCAATGTGCGGGCCAGGGGTTGACTTTTTCAGTTGACTTTTTAGTTTTATTTAAATATCGAAGCTTTATTATCCAAAATTGTTTCCTATGGTTTTTATCTATGATATTAAGTTATTTTTGCTAGATTTGAGCCGTCCGGAGATTTTGTTTCACACAAGAAGGTCATTTTAGAGTGTTGATTTGGCTTCTTTGAGGTAAGTATCTTCCCTAAATTTGTATGGGGAAACTACCCCTTAGGATTTGAGTTGTTTGTGCTATTTTTGTTATGTGAAAGACGTGTACGCGAGGTGACGAGTGCGTACTCAGACTTATATGTTGAAATTGATCAATTTAGACTCTTAGGCTTCCTTCATATATTTATTTGAAATTGCTATCACATGTTATATCTTTTATTTGTCATGTTTACTCTCACATGCTTTATTTAAAGTTGTTGTTACATGACGCATCATTTACTTGTCCCTTACTCGCATGATTTGGCCCATCTTTCTTTCCTCCATGAGAAAACAAAGTCAATAGCAGCCAGAGCAAAAGATTGATATATAATGATAGTTCACCTTCTTGTGACAATATCTCCATACTAAATAGATTTGGAAATTCTGCAGCAAGTGGTTGAACAGTTGTTTGGGTGCATTTACTCTTATATGCTTTATTTGAAGTTGTTACCGCTTTTATCATTATGTGACTTCCTTTATTGTTGAGTTATTTTTAGTTATTCTCATGCATTTAGACATAGTTGCTAGTTCGTGCCATCTCTTTCAATGTTAGCCTGTTTCATACACTGGAATCCGAAGTTTGCCATTTCATGGAAATGCCTTTATTAACGAGTTTATTCTTAAGCAATTAATTGAAGTTGAAGTTATTGAAAGTCATTAATCTATTTTAATTGATGTTGTGATTAAAGGGGGTGTTGTTCATTGTTGAGTTACTTTCCTATTCATTTTCTTGTTATTGAGATTCTATACGCACTGTGTTTGAGCTGTTGGCTATTTGTTGTGGAAATATTGATATTGTTGGTTCTTTTGGAAAGGTTGTAGCCTATGGGCACTTGTAGTACGAGTTGATATGTCGTGTTGTTCTGATGTTAGCACTTGTAAATTGTTATGTGGGTTGGTTGTTTTTATGCGGAGCGTAAGGGTCTCATTGTTGTTGTTATGTGGGACATAAGGGTAAAATCTCATTGTTGTTGCTTATGCAGAGTGATACAGGAGGCTACCGGAGTGATACGGGTGGCTATTGTGTTATTGTCTGGCGGAGCGATAAGGGTGGCTATTATGCGAAGTGATACTGGTGGCTATTTTGTTATTTTCTGGGTAGAGCGATAAGGGTGGTTATTATGCAGAGTGATACGGGTGGCTATTGGAGTGATACGGGCGGCTAACAATATTTTCTGGGCGGAGTGATATGGGTATCGGAGAGATAAGGGTAGCAATGTCAGGGATGATGTCTGATGGTCTAGGGGCATTATGTTGACGATATTCATGTGATAGTGTGATTCTCCTAGTGTATGCCATACATCTTACGTGACTTGTTGTGTTGCTTTCGGTGCGCTACGCGATGTCATTGATAATACTTGTTGACTTGGGCTGTAATAGTACACTCGTACAAGCAGACACTGTAGCATGCCACTTATACTAGTTCAGGAGTATGAAACTTAACATTTATTGATCATGCCCATGTATTCTTGTATTATCTTCTTTCATGTTGAAATTTAGTGTGACGACCCGGTAAATCGTCTCATGGGTTACTGCTCCGTCTTCCCCAATATCTGTATCATTATGCCTTGTTATCAGTGTTTTAGGTGATTTAATCGAGTAAGTTGCATTCGGAGTGAAATCGGTAAGAAATGAGACACTTAGTCTCTTTCAAGGAGGCTTAAGTTGTAAAAGTCAACTGTATGTTGACTTATGAATTAGAAGGCTCGGATGTGAATTCCAATGATTCGGTTAGTTCCGGGAGAGGATTTATGACTTAGGGGAGTGGTTGGAATTAGTTTTGGAGGTTCCGTGTAGAATTAGGCTTGAATTGGTGAAGTTAGAATTTTGGCGATTTCCGGTTGATAGGCGAGATTTTGATCCGAGGGTCGGAATGGAATTCCAAAAGTTGCTACAGCTTCAATATGCGATTTATGACTTGTGCAAAATTTCAGGTCATTCGGACATGATTTGGTCGGGTTTAGATCAAAAGAGCGATTTAGAAGATTTTGAGATCCTTAGGCTTGAATCCGAAGCGAATTTGATGTTATGATGTTGATTTGGACGTTCCGAAGGTTGGAACAAGTTTGAATAATGTTATGGGACATGTTGGCGTGTTTGGTTGAAGTCCCGAGGTTCTCGAATGGATTTTGGATGGTTGATGGAGTTTAACTTTGGCATTTCAAGAATGTGTCGATGTCGTATCTTCAAGAATAAGAGGTATAATATTATGAAAATGGACTCCAAATTCAGTTTTAATTGAAGAATTAGATCCATATCAAAATTTCGGAGCCACAGCAAAAAGAATCGTCCAATTCGGAAATCGTATGAAAAAGTTATGCCTATTTTCGTGTCGAAGAAAAGATCAGCAGAAATGTCAGATCTGCGATCGCAGATCTGACCGCATTTTGGCCGCATTTTGCAAACTGAGACAGAACTTGGGGCGAGAAATGCGACCAAAAATTCGAACCGCAAAGGTGAAATGCGGACCGCATTTTTGGCATAGGGAATCGCATTTTTGACCTGACAGGGGTGTTTTAACTCGATTTTTGACACTTTTTAAGTAGAACCCTATGCCCATCTTGTTCTATAAAACCCATTTTCGTTACCCACGAAGAGGAACACCTCCAAACACCATAGAATCACCATAAATCAACCTCAAACTATATTCAAAGGAGATTTTCATGGACAAATTCTTAAAGGAAGAGCTTGTGTCATCTTAAACATACTTGGGGCCATAGAACTCGGATCGAAGCGAATCTTGAAGCAAATATTGGGAGATTTTCAAGAGGAATCTTGGGGTAAGTGTTCCTAACTAAATTCTTGAGGAATTACCTCAGTTCATCACTGATTTTAGCAATTAATTGGTGATTTAAGTTGGGAAAATTGTGGGAAAACCCTTAAGTTTAGATTTGAGGGTTGGAGGTCGATCCGGTGTCGGAATTCAACGAATTTTATATGGTTGAACTCGTATCGAAATGGGTTATCACATTATGTGGGTATTGTACGATTACGAGAAGTGGGCCCCACTGGCAATTTTGAGTTAAATTTTGGATTTTAATCCGAAAAATTTGTAAATTCATATGGAATTAGTTTCTACTATGTGTATTGAGTGTATTAAATTATTTGTGACTAGATTTGAAGCCTTCGGATGCAACGTTTCAAGGCAAAGGTTTGTCGAAACCTTGAATTCAGTTGCAAAGCAAGGTAAGTGTCCGTTCTAACCTTAGCTTGAGGGATTAGAAGTCGTGTTTTATTTGTTAAATTGTTACTTTGAGTACGACGTATAGGCATGGTGACGAGTACCATTACGTTGGTGTCAAGCATGACCGTGGGTCGTATATGAATGATATTTTGATGTTATTGTTCTCTTGTTGAGAAATTATGATATTGTTTTGTTTCCTTACTGAAATTCTTGTGCTTTGTGTGATGATTATTGAGATG
>MCJB01006480.1:16016-37915 GCA_002018475.1 Nicotiana obtusifolia
TATGGCTCCGAAATTTCAATACGGAGCTAATGCCTCAAACAAAATTGAGTTTGGAGCTCGTTCACTAATTTTAATATCAACTACACCAGAAAGTATGAAGTTAACGCTTTATAAAGCGACGAATTAAGTCCCGTCGACTATTCAAAATTCATCCGAGACCCCCGGGACTTTATCTGAACATGAACACATGTTCTATAATCTCATTTAAACTTGTTCAAATCATTGGAACACAAGGATAAACATCAAATTATCAGGTTTGCATTAGATTCAAACCTACGGGCTCCAGGGATTCTTAAATCGATCCTTTGATCCGAATCTGACCAAACCACGTCCGAATGGTCTGAAAATTTGCACGCAAGTCTTAAATTACATAACGAAGCTACAGCAACTTTCGGAATTTCATTCCGACTTCCGGAACAAAATTCGACCTATCAATCGGAAATCCGAACTTCCTCGATTCAAATTTAGTGTGGTTCGAGGTCTACCAAATATATTCCGGTCACTCGTCTAAGTCGTATTTTCCCTCCCGAAGCTAGTCGAGTCGTCGGATTTCAAATCCGAACCTTCTAACTCATAAGTCAACCCTCGGTTGACTTTTGCGAGTTAGACTTTCTTAAAGGAGACCATATGTCTCGTTTCTTTTCAAATTACATTCGAGTTCATTTTACTCTATTCAATTTCACATAATATGATTAATAAAATGAATTCGGGGCAATAAAGTGAGTCGTCACACTCCTCCTCCCCTATGTTATCTTCGTTTGGTTGGGGAGCAGGCATCGGTTCCTATAATTGATATGTGTCGACTTCCTTCCCTTTACTGTTGGAAATCAATACTGCGTTCATTTCCCTTGCTACCGGTTGATCTCCTCTTATTTATTTGATTCCCTCTGAAGTTGGGAATTTCAGCAGTTAGTGATATGTTGATGGTACGGCCTTCATCTCATATAGCCATGGTCTGCCAAGAATTATGGTGTAGCCCATGTTGCCGTCCACTACTTCAAATAAGGTAGTCTTTATGATCCCTTCGGTGTTCGTGGGCAGCAAGAACTCCCCTCGGGTTGTCACACTTGCTCAGTTGAACACGGCGAAGATCTTTGTTGCCGGAATGATGCTTCCGGTTAACTTGGCTTGTTCCAGCACTCTCCATTGAATGATGTTGGCTAAACTTCCTGGGTCAAGCAAAGCACGTTTTATTTTGAAATCTAGAACATTAAGAGAAATTACCAGGGCGTCGTTGTGCAGCAGAAGAAGCCCATCGGCATCCTCTTCCATGAAGGTGATGTCGTCTTCGGCGACTTCCCGGAGTCTCTTGCTATGAGTCACTGATACCCTTGTCTTCTTGGCTACCAAGAAAGTTACACCGTTGATCTCGTTCCCCCCGAAAATAATGTTGATAATTAGTCGAGGAGGGTCTTCCCCTATCATTGAGGGTTATGCGTTGTCTCGACTGCGGCCGTAATTGTTCTTGGCCCGATCGCTTAAGAATTCCCTGAGATGGCCGTTCTTCAACTGTGTTGGCACCTCCTCGCGTAGATGTCAGCAGTTCCCAGTTAGGTGGCCATTAGTCCCATGATATTCGCACCACAAATTACGATCCCTCTGGTTAGGATCGGATCTCATTGGTCTCGGGAACCATGCTTCCTTGATGTTTCTCATTGCCGATACCAGCTCCACTATGCTAACATTGAAATTATACTCTGACAGCCTGGAATAAGTGCAATCCTGGGAACCTGATACCTCGTTGTCCTGCAACGATCTCTTGTTCCGGCCACGGTTAGTTCTTTTATCGGGAGCGAACCTATCCACTGAACGGAACCCTTTGCTGCCGCGCCCTTCAGCCCTCTCGTAGGGCAAGAATCGACCCTTGGAAGAACGCCGATCCGCATCAAAATCATCTTTTGATTTATCCCTGTTCCTTTCTCGATCCCGATCCATAGTTGATGCCGGGAATCCGAGCTGATCATCTTCTATCCTTATCTTTGATTCATAATGGTTATGGACATCCGCCTACGTGGTTGCTTGGAACTTGAGCAGGCTTTCATTCAGCTTACGGGAAGCGTCAGAGCTCCTGGGGTTCAACCCCTTAGTAAATGCCTCAGCTGCCTATTCATCTAGCACAGCTGGTAACAACATCCTTTTTTTTTGGAACCTGATCACGAACTCACACAGCAATTCAGACTCTCCTTGCAAAATTCTGAATATGTCTGCCTTCCGGGCCTGGACCTTCTTGGCCCCGACATGGGCCTTGATGAAAGAATTTGCGAGCATCTCAAAGGAATCTATTGAGTGTTCAGGTAAGAATAAGTACTATGTCAAGGCCGTCGTCGTGAGGGTTTCTCCGAACTTCTTCAGCAGGACCGACTAAATCTCATGTTGAGCCAAGTCGTTTCCTTTCACCGCCATTGTATAGGTTGTGATGTGCTCCTAAGAGTCCGAAGCCCCATGATACTTCGGTACGTCTGGCATTTTGAACTGTTTCGGAATCAACTCTGGTGTTGCGCTCGGTTTGAACGGCAATTGGGTGTACTTCTTCGAGTCCAGGCCCTTCAGCACTAGTGGTGCGCCCAAGAATCTGGTCCATTTGAGTGTGGAACTCTTTCGCATTCTGATCCATCCGCTCGTTCATTTCCCACATGAATCTTATGAATTTGATTTTAAAGGGATCATTGTCGTTGTCGTTATCGGATCCGCTGCCGATTCCCCAGCTCCATCAACACCGACCTCACCCTGAGGGGTGTTATTATCAACTCTTTGAGCTGTTTGATTTACAGGAGCGCCTGGGGAAGAGGGCCTCTTCCATTCGCGTTGTTGGAAGTGCCCGATAATGCCTGCTTTAATTCTGTCATGACCTGGTCTTGCCTCGAGAGATAGCCCATGATGGCCTTTTGCTGCTCTCTCGAGATCCTCACTGTTTCCGCAATGTGCTAGTCCTCAGCATCATCAGGAATCGTTTCTCGCACGTGTTAGGGATATTGACTGCCATGGACCGGAGTTGTTACGTCCCCCTTGTTGCGGGTGTCACTGATCGAATCCTCGAGTTGAGGCAGATTTTCTTGTGCCTCAACATTGTGTGCGATGTTGACATCGTTAACTGCCATTTTTTTAAATGATTTTTGCTATGATACAAATAATCAAACAAGTTAGTAATAGATGTAAGGATCAACTCAATTACGCACTATCTAAGCCCCACGGTTGGCGCCAAACTATTTACCCATAAAACAGTACAGTTGAATTTGTTACGTGGTTTATAGAAAAGCGAACTGATTTGATCCCAAAATGATAAATAAATTAAATGAAAATATAAGACTTAGCGTTGAAATCGAAAGAAATAGCAGGCAGCCTGGTTCCCGGAGCAAGACTTCCGAAGATAGTGATAAGAATAATATTAGACAGAAAATAAAGTATTATTAGCTCGAGAATAATGTGTAGTATAAGTTTTACCAGAGATTTCGTGTCTACAATGGTTGTTGAAACTCCTATTTATAGCTATACCTTGGGAGCAAGATCCTCGAATCAAGCCCTCTTAAATGACAATAATGAGGCCATTGATGAATATTTAACGGCAAATCATGAATGCCAAAATTCTCTGCAACGGTTGCGTATTTAATACTGAAGAATATTCTTCATTAAATGCCATCCTATAAAAACATTCGTTTGCCTTCGTTGACTGCGTTCCCTTCAGGATCTACCCGATACCAACCGAAGCTGTTGTCTTCGGTCTTGGTTCCCACTCGCTTCATCTTTCGTTTGCCTCCGGTTCTACGTGTCATGTAATCATTCGAGTATTTAAGATAAACTAATTTTATCCTATACAAGAGTGTAATTACACCCTCTCAATTACACCCAGTTATATGCTGACCAAGTATTTAATTGGTTAGACAAATATGTTAAAACTATATAATTACACCAAATTATACCCAAATCCAATTGCAAGGTTGCTTTCCAAACATGTCCTAAGTAAAATGCACGGTATTACACCCCCGTATTTTAAAACAATAGTGTTTCCAAATAGCATAAAAATCTCAAAAAAGAAAATATAGTAGTACTTTCAAATAACTTGTGAAGAACCCAATTCCCGCTCAAAGGAAATACCGACACTCCCGAGACGAATGGTCTCTTGGCCGCCGCATCCCTACGGTGAAATAATCGGATGGACGACGTCGATCGTTTATTTGAATGCTTCAAATGCGGCATCTCTCCTCCTCGTAATCCCTCTTCTATTCCCTTTTATTTTAGTACCAATTACACTTCAACTATTCCAAACTTTTCTTTTCTCTTAGGAGAGTATATTGTTTCCTTCTCCAGAGGTCTAAACCGCTATTTTTATGCAAAAAAAAAATTTTTTTTACTGCTTTGTAATTTTCGTTGTCATAGTTCGTCAAAAGCTTTTTTATTTTCTTTTGCAAGAAATTGTAGTGAAATTTCTTCTTTGTTGGTTTACAATTGCACGACTTAGCCAAAGGGTTGTGTTGAATCGCATAAGATCTGTCTTTACATTTATTTTTGGGACTAATTCTGGATTGTATGTCTGTTGTTGCTTGTTAAAATGGTTTACAAGACTTTGACTTTGATTATGCTCTATTTGCAAATGAGGCTTAAAAGCACGTAGAATGGCAATTTGAACTGCTTTAGTTCAGCAGCAAAAATAATGAAATCCTCAAAGCTTAATTTTTTAAATATGTGCTTCTTAGTCTGGTTTCCTTGTGGTATTTAGGATATCTGAAAGTGGGATGCTACTATGCCTTTCCTTGCTCTTTTGACCACATTTAAGTGAATGCTAATTTTGATATTTCTCTATTTTGTGGTTGTCAATTTTTCTTATGCAAATTTTAGAATCAGCGATAAGAGAAAGGAAAAAGGGAAAGCTGACCGTGAAGCAAGATGATACACTGGAAAAGTCATCAACACCTTCGGATATATTTTCGTCAAGATCAAAGGGAAAGAGCCTCCAAAATGCTACAGATGTTGAGCTCTGCCTACAGAATGTGCGTACTGCTTCTTTTTTTTTTTTTTTTTTCTTTTCTGGACTTTAAAGGCTCCTTTTTCTTTCCCATTTGATAATAAACCTCAGTTTCTTATTTCACATAGTTTCCTTAAATTGTATTTTAGTTTTCAAGCACATTCTATGCCGTATAACACGGTGGGGTGGAACTATTAACTGAAAGATTCTTCTTGTAGTTGGGTTCATCAACAGCAAAGATACGGAGTGTTAAGAAGGGATGGCAGTTCTCTCCCCTTGTGTTTTATGGTTCTCCTCATGGAGTTCCTCCAAAAAGACCAGCTCGTCTATTGCGCCTCTTGAATGAAATCTGTGTAGATCTTAACGAGCAAAATAAATTAAGGTAATTGCAAATGATTCTTTTACCCCTTTTACCCATTAGTGATGGTAAGTGTTTTGCTAAAAAGTTTTTTATTTTATTTTATAAATTATGTTATTCCCTGTGTTTAACTAGACAAGATATATGGGCCACATTTCCAAGGCAAGATGAAGCGATGAAGTATGCCAAAGAGCAATCAAATGCTCGTGTTTTCAGTTATCAGGATCATGTGAATGGTCAAAGGAGATTCCTTGTTTCCACATATAAAGAGTTCTGGAGAAGGTAAGTTTGTTCAGCTGTATCTGCTTTAAAATATGGCAAAAGATTATACCTCCTCCATGTCCTAAAACTCATTTGTGTTTATAATTTTGATTAGGTACGAAACTATGAATCCTAAATTTCGGCACCACTATGAAGTAATTCGGGAGGTAATCTCTTGTAATTTATCGCCACTTTGGAATGGCTTAGTGAAAAGTCATCCCCGAAACTTTTGAGCATCCCTTGATTTTGTCACATGAGGAATTACAAGTACTTGTATATTCAAATATAACTTGGGACAACAGTATCTTAGATTGTATGTGTGTGTGTATGTGTATGTGTATGTGTATATATATATATATATATATATATATATATATATATTATCTGATCAATAAAGAAAGAACTGCTGCTGTTGTCAACTGTTATGTCCTACTTTCAGGGATTGCCATGCCACCTCTACTGCCACTTCTATTTTTTTTTATCTGATCAACAAAAAATGAATGCTGCTGTTGACTGTTTTCAGGGATTGCCATGCCACCTCTATTTTGATCTGGAGTTCAACAAGAGAGAAAATGCAGATAAAAATGGAGATGAAATGGTTGACCTTCTGATACAGGTCATCTTTGATGCAGTCAAGGAAAAGTACTGTCTTGAAGGAAATGATGACTGGGTTGTGGAGCTCGATTCCTCCAATGAAGGTAGGATGTTAGTGGACTGTTCTATCTAGTATTTCAGCTGCGTGCAGTATGTTGTCGATATAATATGTAGGTATGCGTGCTCGTATTTTGTGTTTGTATATATGTACAATTTATTGGTGAACGATCAGCTGATGGACTCGCACTGTTGCAAAGTACTTTTCTGACAATAGCCTAGTGCTTGGTGAGAAACATGTTTTTCCACTCATTTCAGTGGTAATAAGCTAGAATATCTGGCATGAAAGCCTGGTGAAGTTATAAACAATTAATTCAACTCATTTTTATGCATGTGAAATTGGGATCCCACTTGGCAATATGGGAAAGAGAACTTTTTTGACTAAGGTGGAACATCAGGATGGGTTGTGATGCACCTATATGTCAGTGTAATATTTCTCGTCTTGCTTTCGCCTTACTCTGACTTGCTTTAATACCGGCATCACTATTTGGTGACAGACTAATACCTCTGAAGTGGGTTTAAGATGTTCATATTGAAGAATAACTGTCTTCAGCACACCTTACTTTGTGAAACTTTGGAACTCCTTCCTTGCTTATTTCCCAACTTGATATTATATCCACAGGAAAATGTTCTCTTTTTGTGGATCACATTTTCATTAGATCTCATGCTGATTTTCTATATCCCAGGATCTTCTAGTTGATGCACAAACATATTACTAAAAAATAATTTGCATTTAAAAGAGGAAGCAGTTTTAGACAAATCTGATTATTTTGTGGATGAAGTTACTTTGGTGGATCAAATGAGGCACACGGTGTGGTTAGGAACTGCAGTAAATAGTAGTATATGGGAGAATTATCACAGGATCTGATGCAGAAAACTTCTTTGTTAACATATTAGTTATCTGGTACTACGAATTTTCTATGTTATCATAATTGATATTGACGTAGCGCTTTGCTGGCAGAAAAATTTTCTCGTCATTTAATTATTCGATTTCCAAAGGCTGCTTTCAAGGACAACTTGCATGCAGGTGCATTTGTTACAGAGGTATTATACTCATTGGCTTCATCCTGCTTTGGCCCTGTTTAATTTCTATTTGTCATTGTGTGCAGGTCAAACTTTAGGTGCTCAACTTGGATCCCACTTTTTCTTTAATTGATTCTTATGTCTAACAGCAATTGCATTATTCATATCTTTTTCAAAAGAATACTACATATTATTGGTCATCAAATTTTTTTTTATTCTCTTCTTGAATGCTGAATGAATTATCAGTTCTTGTGGCCTATTGTCAGATATGCTCAAGGATCAGTAGCTTAAGTGAAAGTGATGGAAGATTTAAAAAGCTTTTTGTCTCAAAGGAGTCAAGTTCAATTGATATTCCATGTCAACTGTTTGTGGATAAAGCTGTCTACTCTAGAAATCGCTGCTTTCGCCTAGCCCTGTCATCTAAAGCAGGGAAGAGTTCGGTGCTTCTGCCAAGTGGACGTTTTAAATGTAAGGACATGGTATGTAAGTCTTTACTCTGATGGTGTTCATTACTAGGTTGATAATGTTATTAGGTGGAAATTTGTCTTCTGCGTGAATGATTTAGTCAATTAACCAGGTGAGTGGTAACTTCTACTGTAAGATTAATCTCAGATTTTAGCTACAAAAAAGATTGGTATTAAATGATGTTGAAAAAAGATCTATAGCATTTAAACTTAAATGCAGTTAAAGTTAAACCACATAACTACTAGGATCATATTAGCATCTTCTTTTGATATTGTGCTCATGTACATGTCATTGCTCCACTTGCTTACTGCTTAGAAGCATTCCACTAACATTTTTCTACAGGTAATTTAACAAAAGTTATGAATCTAATTAGAAGCCATATCATGGAAATCCTCTACAGAAGCTGATTTTAGCCTTCAATGGAAATAGCATAATTCAATAATCGCGCATCTCACTGTCTATTTCTGGAGCTTTAGGTGCTGACCATTTTCCAATAAATTTGTCAAATAAAACAAGCTCAGCTTTTCTATGAAGTACATGAGAGCACACAAGTTATAAGGTCTTTGCCGTTTTAACTTTTAACAAGTAAAGGTAGATAGGTTGCAGAAGAAGATGGTTGATCAGGTAGGTTCATTGCATGGGACATCATATAAGAGAACTGATGTTTTTGGCTTCTATTGCAAAAGATTGCCATAGATGTGTTCGTTAGCAGTTTAACTGATTGATCCTGAAGTGTTCGCATATGTAATAACCTATACCTAATATCTGTTGGAATAATGGAGAAGAGTTCAGAGGGATATGACTCGAGCTACTTCAGTGGAGATCTCCAATGAGTCATCTCTTATTGAATAAAACTTTTTACTGACATTCACTACGTCTAGGTTGACTGATTTCTTGGGTTTTCTTAGGGATGGCTGCTACTTATATTGACAATAAAGTCAATATTCCTTTGAACTCTTCAGTTTAGCTGCCTTTGTTCCAGGACTAAATGAATCTTTTACTTTTCTACCAAACAATTTATATGATTGGAGAAGCCAAACCTTTACTTTATAGATGAACCAGAAACCTGCAGAAAGTTCCTTACATAACAAAGATTATGCATTATAAGCTGTTAAGTCATCGGAAAAGAATACCTAAAAATCATTCCAATTTTACTTATCAAAAAAGAAAAAGAAAAAAAGGAACCTGAAAGTCATTACAGTGAGTCCTGGTCTCTTATGTATTATAGTGTCTGGTACTCAAAATAAAAAATAAAAAATGAAAGGAAAACACAAATCAATGAAAGAACACAAAACTTTTTAACATTATAGTGTAGTGTACTCAAATAGCACCACATAAATGATTAAATCTTTATATTCTTCTCTCTATTTGGGGAATATCTTCTCCTGCTATACTGCATCAGGGTGGAAGGAGACTAGTATAAAGTTAGGCAGAGGGTTATTATTTATTATGACATATTGGAGGTTGTTGCCCTCTTTACCTCTAAAAGTGCTAAATTTTACTCTGTTCCAATTTGTATGGTGATATTTGATAGGGTATGAGTTTAAGATCTTACTTTAACTTATATTTATATTAATGGTAGTGGAATCAGATGAAATTTTAAAATTTGAGTAGTTAAGTGAATTTGAATCTTTAACTTGTGAAAGTTATGTAGATCAAGATTATTACAAGAATGGTGTCAAAAATGTTGGAATATTCAAAATTGAAAGAGTGTCATCTAAATTGGAAATGTAGGAGTTTTAAAGTGAATTCATAGAGTGCAATCTTGCTTAAACCAGTTGTACACATAATATAATACTTGCTCTAAAAGCCGGCTAAAGCTGGGTTCTAAAAGTGTTTTTTCATGATTCGAGAAGCACAACAACAACAATAAAAGACCTGGTATTGTCCCACAAGCGGGGTCTGGGGAGGGTAGTGTGTACGCATATCTTACCCCTACCTTGAAGATAGAGAGGCTGTTAGCGGTAGACCCTCGACTCAAGAAAAGATGAAAAGAAATTAGTAGTAACAAGCAGTAACAACACCAAGATAATAAGAAAACAAAGGGAAAGAAACAACGTGTTGTAATTGAATCTAACAATAATAGAATACAAGACTGACACTAATACTATTGGTGTGGGAGCTAAAATTATATAGCTGTTTGTCCTTTTCATGTCTGCTTAAATGATTTTGTCTCTGTGTACTTGTTGCTCCCAAGCGCACACGTAAGTATACGTGGCCAACAAGTAATATAGGATTTGAAAGTCCAGATATCGTACCCACAGGGACTTATATCAACTACTCACTAACACACCAATATTGTTATTCCGTCAAGCTCAATTTGAGTTCAAGAGTTTAATTATGCTAAACTACAATTCTAAGTAATAACTAAATTATCAAGTAACTAGTTGATTGTTGTTTATTCAGTAGAGACAAGTATTCCAGGGTTGTGATCGACTTACCATTCGTATTGTGTTCGAATTAACTCTCCCTTTCATATAATTCACTCATGGTTGCTAATTAATCGATAAATGCTCTCATAGCCTTCTCCCGAAGTACTACTCGCCTATTCTCAATAGATTAACGCCTATATTCCTATGAAATCAATCTATTAAGAACGCATTAAGATCACGATATTTAATTAAGCACGGTGATTAGGTATATTCCTATCCTAACCACAAATCTGCTCCCCCTAAGGGTTAAAATCATGCTCTCTTAAACTCTTCTCTAATCTAAACACGGCTTCCCAAGCATAGCATAGATAGTAAATAAAACCTAACTGCTGGCCAGACAATTAAGCAATTAAACACAGAATTGAAGAAACAACCATATGTTGATGAATTATAATCAAGGTTAAGTTAACGTTAAACAACAATATTCATGGCTAATCACAACCCCAGAACAATGGGTGTTTAACCACTCATAATATAATCACACAATTGCATAAGTTTTGAATCAACTGGAAATACTAGAAAAAGATGAAGAAAACTGAGAATTCTCTGCTTCCTAACGATCCCGTGTGTGTTTTTCCTCCAAGATGGCGTCTCTCCTCAAAAATAGGTTTCGTCTTCCTTTTATACGTGTTGGGTAGGTCTAGGTCTAGGGCCGAAAGAACCTTGTCCCGGGCGAATTTGGACAAAATCACGTCACCGGCGCCCTGGGTAGCGCCAGGCGCCCACCAGGGCGCTGCCTCAAATTGCCATTCTGCCTCCAGCGCCACAGGTGGCGCCCAGATGCTCAATTCGTCCGGTTTTATTCGTTTTGGCTTAAATCTTGCGCGTTTCGCCCCCAATTGCTCCCGACTCATTCCTACACACAAAAACACTTCAAATTAATATAAATCATAGCATTTAACATACCAATTTCACGAAACAAGAGTCAACTATGAGGCGATATACATAGAAATATATATGCTTTAAGCTAAACATCAGTACTTTATCCAACTTTGTTTAGAAAATTAATTATAACTATGATAGAATCCAAGTGTAATGAATTGGGTCAGTAGTGTACCTATTTCCCTAATCTAATTAGGTTTGGGGCTCCATGAATTTAATCCAGAATTAATATAGGACAAGGGTGTCCTAAAGTCAGTGTAGAATGGAACACTATATAGTATAATTGGTATTCCATTATGGACTGACAAATAATGATAGACTAGTCTTTGTTTTGGCTGCTAGAAATTGGGTTGCCACTGCTTCTTCTTTTTCTCTCAATTTGTTGCAGACAATTGACTTCCTTTACTAGCCTTTTACCTTAATTCTCGTCCTCCACACTTTCGAGTCAAGGGTCATATCCTCTATAAGCTGAAGCAACGCCATATCCTGTCTAATCATCTCTTCCTAATACTTTTTTGGCCTACCTTTACCTCTTCTCGGCCCACCAAGGCCTGCCTCTCACACCTCTTTACTGGAGCATCTATGCTTCTACTCTTCACATACCCAAATCATCTAAGCCTCGCTTCCCGCATCTTATCCTCCACCTGGGCTACTCCTACCCTAGCCTGAATTTCTTCATTCCTAATCTTATCCATCCTGTTATGCCCGCAGATCCATCTCAACATCCTCATCTGTGCTACTTTTGTCTACTGGACATGAGAGTTCTTGATTGGCCAACACTCTGCCTGTACGACATAATTGATCTAAAAACCATTCTGTACAACTTACCTTTAAGTTTAGGTGGCACATTATCACATAAAATATTGGATGCGAGCCTCCATTTCACCCACCCTGCTCCAATACGGCGTGTAATGTCCTTGTCAATCTGCCCATTTCCTTGGATAATAGACCCAAGGTACTTGAAACTATCTCTCTTAGGGATGACTTGTGTATCAAGTCTCACGTCCACGTCCGCTTCATTGGTCTGATCACTGAAATTGCACTCCAAGTATTCTGTCTTGGTCCTACTCAACTTGAAATCTTTAGATTCTAGAATCTGTCTCCAAACCTTCTGTTTCGCGTTAACATCGCTTCGCATCTCGTCAATCAGTATAATGTCATCCGCGAATAACATACACTATGGCACCTCCCCTTGAACGTGGCTCGTCAGTGTGTCCATTGCCAAGAGACAAAAATGATTAATATGTGATGTACTATGCATCTGCTGCTCCTTATAGTTCTACAACGAGTTACATTTCAATATATGTTGGTGCAAAATATTCTAGACAAGGAAATGGGAAGTATGTCCACGGTTGTTAAAAACCATCTATGAAAACCGTTTAGTATGCTTTACATGTGATATGTGCTTGTAGTTTAACCAGAGACTTTTCAATATATGACAGACTAAGGAAGAAGTGTTTATGGCATCCTTGATTTGCAAGATAGATGCTGATTGTGAGAAGCTACTGATCTGCAAAATGGATCGAGATTGCATGAAGGCCCTTCAATTTGATACGGAGGTAGCTCCACTTACGTACTACTAGTAGCACTTAGTTTTCCTCATTTCAGAATACGTTTTTCGTGTTTTGGACTTTATTTTAGCCCCTCCTGGATTTTTATTTTTTTGAAATAAAGAAATAAGTTGATTGACTACTGATATGAACTCTATCCTGACACCCGAGGCAGTAGTTAGATCTTGGGTTGCAACTGTTGCCATAATTAGGGGAAAACTCTGATTCCTTCCACTCTAAAGGGCTCAATATTGTCTCATATGCAGAATACCGAGAGTTTCCAACTGCATTCTGGCGTTTCACTGGACTTCGACCTAAATGCTT
Organism: Nicotiana obtusifolia; assembly: GCA_002018475.1. Classification (NCBI taxonomy): domain Eukaryota; kingdom Viridiplantae; phylum Streptophyta; class Magnoliopsida; order Solanales; family Solanaceae; genus Nicotiana; species Nicotiana obtusifolia. The sequence goes on from MCJB01006480.1 coordinate 28,923, forward strand.
GTACAAGCGATCCTTCAAGAACTTATTTGATGGGAAAATCACCATTCCCATCTTTGGATATGTTTGTAGAGTCTGTTGCTTCAATCGGAAATATATCAGGTGACACCCAAATATTCAGCTTCTTTAGAGCAGACAACCATGGATGACTTGATTTTCTTTTCTCCCTCTAGCCCTTTTCTTTTTTACCGCTAGCATGCGTGCTTTTGTTGAATAAATGATTGTGTTGCACATGAATAGTTCGTTTCTTTTTATATCTTGTGTTTTACGTTGTCCTATGTGTACATATTGTAAGTACCCATTGCAATTATCTCCATATATTTCTTCCTACTAGGAAGTTCTATAAATGTATTAGTATATTACGTATTTAGCTGCCCATCCCTCATGTAAAGCTTTTGCGAAAATTCCCAGCAAATTGTGACTGAACCTCTCTCCCTTTCTTGTCTTTTTTCTTAGCAGATAGGAAGAGAGCATTCATGGGGTGTTTCCTAGGCACCTACCAATATTTTAAGTGGCTGCTGATTTAGACTGTTATCACAATACTGGTTACATTTTTTAGTTCTTGTGTACTTTGATGGGTCAATTCGTTCATGGATAAGTTATACAAAGAGTATAGCCACTTGATAGTTGATAATGTGTGTTAGGAGATGGGGAATGCTACCTGGTTGATCCTGCCAGTCATCATATGCTTGTCTCAAAAATTAGGTCATGCATGTCTAAGTATGAATTAATTCAGACACTGAAACAATGAATGACTCATTAAATCAGCTATAGTTTATTTGATGACATCTACTACTCGAATAATCGTAGTTTTTAGAGTTAATACATGCAACAAAACCCAAAGTTTGGAAGGGATGCATTCATTAGATAGAAGGTTGATGCGGGCTTTGCCTGTTGCTGCGAGGATTCTTTTGCTGCAATGATTCATGATAACTCGACGTATCGCACGACTATCGTGCCACCGACACATCATTCAAATTTTTCCCAATCAACTTTCGATGGTAAAATAATGGCCTACTGTCATAGGGTCGATTTTTTATGCCCGAGTTCCGCCCGTGGTTCGCCCACTGTGCGGCAGTCAAGTGTAGACTTGACTCAGCCGTTGTCAACATTTAACCTTTTTAGGGACAGATTATTTTTAGCACAGCAAAGTAAAGACGCAATTAGATATGGGAAAATTCCCGACCTTCGCAATAATATCAAAATATACAAAGGACCCCTCACTTGTTATAACCACAAGTCGGCCACAACTTATCTTAAACTTCGACTAGGCATAATCACAAGTCTATTGGTGCCTTTCAACTCTCTCTCGAAACCCTCACGTTGCTTCTTAGTGTTCCTTAGTGAAATTACAATCTTTCACCATTTGATTTCGTCTAACGCCGAGGCAGTACATTTATAGCACATGTGCAAGCCTTTGGCTTACAATAAATAGGCTTACGACACTTGTCGGGCTCAAAGCCAATAAGAGCTAATGTGCAGTTAACATTCCCAACTGCCTTGGCATTCAAATTTCAAATTACAAAGGTACTGCAAGACTTTAGGAATCTGGTCACAAGCAATTACAACCGCCCAACTGCTCCATGTGTAGTGCATGTGTGTTTTGTGTTGAGCTGCTGCGCGCGCCCAAGGCTGGTATTGCACTAGTCTTAGACCTTTGACATTGCTCAGCCCTAATGCCATGCCCGGAAATTGCTCCCATGATTTAGCCACACACGTTCGACGGTACTGCCACCCGTACATGTTTTGCCCGTATTTCACTTTGTCGTGCCAACTCTTTTTTCCCCCGTGCCATTCCTTAGCTTTCATCTTGCTTTGCTATTGCTTGTACTTTCTAGCCTTTGCCATTAGCCTGCCTTGATTTGCCCACACTTAGTCCTACCTTGGCAAATGCCACAAGCTAGTGTGCCACTGCCTTTGCCGCCCGGCGCCCATGCCATGCCATGGCGCACTAGTCTGCCCACATTTTTTGCAACTTAGGCAATGCCACCTACATTGCCTACATGATTTATTCTTCTTGCACATAGGCCTATGACAAGGTCAATCATGCCAACCCCTTGCCGCCACCATGCCATCTGCCGAGTCAAAGAGCCAAGCCCCTGACAAACTACTCGCACCCTTTCAAACTCGACGTCCTCGTCGACGACAGATTCACCTTGGGACTATTATTTTGATTGGGTACATAAAATGCCCCAATTTCTGGTTCCCCTTCTCCTACCATTGCTGTGGCATTTACTCCCTCCTGCGTTCTTCTCTTTGTTCAACTCTGCAGCAAGTAGAGCATTCACCCGTGTTTGTAATGGGCAGTCTCTCTTCAAGTGTGGCCCACTGCATGTAAAGCAGCATTTGGACTTGCCACCCTTTTCCATACCATAGGAAGTCTTCGCTTGCCTTCCTTTCCTGGTATTCCCTTCACCACGGCAGTATGGCCTTTCCCGTTATTCTTCCATTCTTTCACTTTGTCCTTAAACTTGGCATGTGAATTTTCCTTAAGGTCGTCGCCAACCCATCTGCCATCGCTATAGCAGAGAAGAGAATTTGGACATTTTGCCTTCTCAACTCTCTTTGCGCCCCACGACTTCAGCTCGCTCATGAAATAGTGCAACTTGTCTTCTTCTGCCATATTGCTTATATTGAGCATCAAGGAAGTAAACTCCTTGACATACGTCATCCCAGGGCCTCTTTGCTTCAACCGTCTCAAATTTTCCTTAGGGTCGTTGCCAACCCATCTACCATCGCCATAGCAGAGAAGAGAAGAGAATTTGGACATTCTGCCTTATTAACTCTATTTGCGCCCACGACTTCAGCTCGCTCATGAAATAGTGCAACTTGTCTTCTTCTGCCACATTGCCTATATTAAGCATCAAGGAAGTAAACTCCTTAACATACGTTCTCATAGTGCCGCTTTGCTTCAACCATCGCAGCCCTCCCTTGCAACCCATGACGAGTTGCTTGGAAGGTATTGGGATTTTAATTCCTTTTTCAACATTTCCCATGTTTCAATTCGTGGCAGTCCTGTACTTTCCACTTCCGCAGCCATTATCCGCCATCGAACCTTGGTATTGTTGCCGAAATACATAGTTGTGACTGACATCTTATTATTGTCCGACACCTTTGCTGCCTGGAAATAATTTTTCTTATCCCAAAGGAAGTTTACCAACTCTTTGGCGCTCCGCATGCCGTTGTACGCCTTTGGTTCTGGCATCTTTTCTCTTGTAAGCTCCTTACCTCTAAGGACAGTGTTTTGCAATGCCATTCGAAGTAGGAGTATTTCCCTATGCAGTTCTTCCTTTTCCTTGTAAATCATTTCCATTTCTGCCATGGCAGCCTCATGCCTCGCCGCATGATCTGCCTTTAAATGTGCCATTCTTGCAAGAACTGAAGCATCTTCGCTTGTTTCAAGGGCCTGCCCAAAAAGTGTTACAACTGTACCACCCTTTGCCAAAGTTTTGCATTCGTGTCACCCGTCATCTGATTAAGTCTGCCTCGTAATGTGCGCTCTGATACCCGTTGTCACAGGGTCAATTTTCTACGCCCGAGTTTCTGCCCGAGGTTCGCCCACTGTGCGACAATCAAGTGTAGACTTGACTCAGCCTTCATCAACGCTTAAAACTTTTTAGGGATATAATTATTTGCCGAGTCAATGAGCCAAGCCTCTAATACCTACCATGGTGGTGATGAGTAACAGATAATTAGGATTTAATTCTAGAGAGGGTGATTGAGAAACGACTATCACATCCGTAGCAGGTGCGCAAATTACCCAATCCTGACACGAGGAGGTAGTGACGATAAATAACAATATCTGGCTTTTTTTGAGTCTGATAACTGGAATGAGTACAACGCAAATCTCTCAACAAGGATCCATTGGAGGGCAAGTCTGGTGCCAGCAGCTGCATATATTTAAGTTGCAGTTAAAAAGTTCGTAGTTGGATTTCAGGATGGGTTGGTCGGTCCTCCCTAGGTGTACACTGTCGTCTCGTCCCTTTTGCTAGCGATGCGCTTCTGGCTTTTATTGGTCGGGTCGTGCCTCAAGCGTTGTTAATTTGAAGAAATTAGAGATGCCCAAAGCGAGCTTACTCTTTGTATACATTAGCATGGATAACATTATAGGATTTCGCTCCGATTACACTGACTTTCGGGATCAGAGCAATGATTAACGGTGATAGTTGAGGCATTCGTATTTCATAGTCAAAGGTGAAATTCTTGGATTTGTGAAAGACGAACAACTGCAAAAGCATTTGATAAGGATGTTTTCGTTAATCAAGAATAAAAATTGGGGGCTCAAAGACAATCAGATACTGTCTGAGTCTTAACCGTAAACAATGTCGATCAAGGATCGTTTGATGTTGCTTTTAGGACTCCGCCAATATCTTAAGAGAAATCAATGTTTTTGGGTTCCGCTGAGAGTACGGTCGCAAGGCTGAAACTTAAAGAATTAGCAGAAGGGCGGGAATAGAGCTTGTGGCTTAATTTGACTCAACATAGAAAAACTTACCAGGTCCAGATATAGTAAGGATTGACAGATTGAGAGCTCTTTCTTGATTCTATGGGTAATGGTGCGTGGGCGTTCGTAGTTGGTGAAATGATATGTCTGGTTAATTTCGCTATCAAACGAGGCCTTAGCCTGCTAACTAGTTATGTGGAGGTAGTCCCTTTGCGGCTAGCTTCTTAGAGAGACTATGTCATTTTAAGTGCGGAAGTTTGAGGCAATAACAGGTTTGTGATACCCTTAGATGTCCTAGGCCACACGCGCGCTACACTGATGTATCCAACAAATTTATAGCCTAAGCCGACAGGCTCGAGTAATCTTTGAAATTTCATTGTGATGAAAGATAGATCGTCGCAATTGTTGGTTTTCAGCGAGGAGTTCCTAGTAAGCATAAGTTATCAGCTTGAGTTGACTACGTCCCTGCTCTTTGTACGCTCCACCCTCGCTCCTAATGATTAAATGATCCGGTGAAATGTTCGGATCGCAGCTACATAGATGGTACATTGCCCGCGACGTTGCAAGAAGTCCATGGAACCTTATCATATAGGAAATGCGTAGTTCTTTGTATTAACATTTATGTATGATTGGTATCATCTAAAACATGTCTTTGGTTTACATTAAAATAGGATGGTTGAGATGGTGAAGCATTTCCGAAGTGTTATGCATTAGGAGGATACTTACCAAAGACAAGTTGTATAAAATTGTTGTAAGACCAATAACGTTATATGGGAGTCAATGTTGGGCTTTTACGGTCTAAGACTCTAACATATCCATAAGATGATTGTTGCAGAAATACAATTGTTAAGGTGATTCTCTGGATACTGATCCATAGGGGAGAAATCAGGATGATTGAAGGCATTAAGGTGATTATTAATGATCACATACAAGTAAAGTCTCTGATAGAGGATAAAATGACAGAGGGCCGTTTGAGATGGTTTGGTCATGTTCTATGTAGATATCTGGATACTGATCCACAGGGGAGAAATGAGGATGGTTGAAGGCGTTAATCTGGTGGACAAGGTAGCTCTAATATCACAGAGAAGAAAATTGTCTCAAAAGACCTGCAAACAAAGAAAATTGACTTGAAGAACCTACAATCTCTTGGAATCATTAGAATAAAGTTTTTCCGAAAGACCTAAAAAAAAAGTTGACTCAAAGAACCTACAATCTCTTGGAATCTGTATAGATTTAGAGAAAAGAAGTAGCAAGACAACAGAGGTTAGATAGCTCTTACCGGAGGAAGAGGGTTCAGGTCACCCGTCTCCTTGACCCAGACACAAACTAATCCTTCTCTCTCTCGAATGTATGCCCGGTTTTCATCAAATTTTTTTGATCACCTTCAAAAACAAACCGGAATTCCGTCTTGACATGATAAATAGTGATGCGCACTTGCAGAGCGGTATGTTGGGGGATATCATTATTGCCGAACCCAATGCCTACATTGAATTTGCAGGTAAAAGAGTAATTGAACTAACATTGAAATAAAACAGTACCGGAAGGTTCACAAGCAGCTGAATACTTATTCCAGAAGGGTTTATTCGACCTAATTGTACCACGTAATCTTTTAAAAAGAGTTCTGAGTGAGTTATTTAAGTTCCACGCCTTTTTTCCTTTGAATCAAAAGCCAAGCAAAATCAATTACAGGCAAGGCCAACTAGCTGGCAAAGGGGTGAAGCTTAGTCATGTTGGTAAACTTACTAAGTCTAACTTCTGCTTAGAGATTTTATATCTTGTTACATATTTTTGTGTCATTAGAAAATAAAGAGAACCTCTAGTAGAGTAACTAAAGTATTGAACATTAGAACGAAACGTGTTCAAAAGGAGCAATACAGAAAGTGAGGGTTCATATAGCCGACACCAACTAGCTTTAGATCGAGGCATAATAATTGCTGCGAACTACCTGGCGGCCTTACTGGGCCATGACTGTCTTCATTGTTTTGATGTTTGGGTGTCAAAGCTAGTGTTGTAGTTCTAGTTTTGTATTTGTCAATGCTTAAAAGCTTTAGTAGTTCACATGTGTTAAAGTGCAAAATTAAGGATTACTGCTTACTTTCTCTATTACATTCTTTCCAGGAAAAATCCGAAGTTGGTACTGGTTCTCTGAGTATACATTGATGGTCTACAGCATGTCTAGAAATAGATACTGTGAAAGAATTGGCAGACAACATAAAAGCAATCATGGTAATGCATCACAAACTTTACTTTTGCAAGGAAAAACTTTTGGGAGTAGTCACATCTTTTTGAGCTGTCATTCTCTGCTATTTCTATTTCTCATCCTAGGGCACCTTGCAGGACATGTTTCCATTTTCATTATTGGTAACATCGGATATAGTTGTCCTCTGATTATCTCTTACAGATTAGTTTAGATAGATTCTATGCATTGACATTTTCTTTAATGTTCCCCCTTATGGTTCTGTTTTGCTTTTTGCATGTGGTGTCAGTTATATATGTAGTTGATCTGAGAAGGGCTGTTTATTATCAGAAGTGCCACGATCCTGATTGCAGAGGTAAATGATATTCTTGTTTCCTTCATCAGTTAAACCTTTTGGCTAAAAAAGGACTGACTGGTTGCCTTTATTGATGTTAAAAGGCTACCGATCTCCCTTGCGACCTGTGCTGGATAATGTTATACCTCATTCATCCATTTCGGTCAATCTGCCTGGACATAATTTGGATTGGGAGCAGCCAACTGTACACAGTGACGAAAGCATTTTCAGCAGCTGCAAGAAAGAATGGTGGCTTGAAGCCATAAGAGTTGCAGACGGCGTTGAGAACGTACAAAAAACATTGGATCTTACTGAGGTTGTTTATCTTCACCTTCCAACTTCTTGTTGAGGATTTTATTTTTAGATATACATTTTTTATTTCTAGGAACAGTAGCTTCCACAGATGTGACTTCTCATCACGGTTAGATGTCTAATGAATCTCAGATCTCAGGGAAAATTGATACGATAGGATCTAATTGAGCAAAACCCTAACTTTAGGTGATACTGAAGCTCAGTAGTTGAACGAGGCAAAGGGTTGGGATTTTCTCCCGTTCTTTTTAGTTCCCTTTCTCTTTTTATTTATTTTTTATTTTTTATATAAATAGTCAATAGTGCTGTTCAGTTCTCAAATGTTAGTCGTGCTTGGGTCAGAACAGAACTAAGACTTTGCGAGTTAACTTGCTAGTGACGGGCATTTATCAATATGTGATGCAACTCAAGAGGATTGAATTGGCTGGTTAAAATGGGCCTCTAATGGAATAAAACTGATGTGCATTGTTAATTTATTTTTCTGTCTTTTCCTCTGTTGCGCGAACTAGATGAGTCTTACTACCTTCTTTTAATTTTTGTCACTGAAAGCAGGATAGAACATGTGAAGAAGATGAGTGGTGGATGGCTGTTGAAAGGACTGCGCACCAGTCAGAGCAATCATACCTGGGAAAGGCTTAGCCATTTCAGCTCTTGGCAAATGTTTGCTACCCTTTTCCCTATAATCGTTATGTTAAATACTGAACTTGTATGCATGGGCCAGCTAGTTGGCGTCACTGGTTTCTCCGACCACATCACATTGTGCATGTCCTGTTAACTGATGGCCTCTCAATTTTGTCTATTATCCAGCAAAGCAGTGCTTGGTGGAAAGCTAAATATATGTGTTGCTACATTCCAAGTTTGTACATGCATTGTGGTGCTCAAACGAGTTTGAATTTTAAGACTTCTATTAATCAATAAAGGCCTGAAAATTTTATAAAAATCAATGAATATCACAACCTTCTATATCAATTTGATTCGTCTGCCTGACAGATCTTTTATTTCTGCTTAGTCTGAGATTTGCTCAAACTAATTTGTCCGAAACTGTGTTAAAGGAGCGAGAGAACTGGAAGTTTCTTGGGAAATAATTTAAGCAACAAATGGAGAGGAAAAAATTGAGTATGTTGGGTGCATGGTGAATTTTTCACTTGAATATGTGCTTTTGTCTCCAGAAAATGCGGAAACGAGGTAAATCTATTGCTATTTCGTTTCAAGACCCGAGGACAAATACACTGGAAAAAGTAAGTATAATTAACATATCCAGTAGGTAGAAAGTTGCATTTAATGGTTAAATATTAGTTTAAGCTATCTTGTAAATGTTCGAGTATTATGTAGACTTGAAAGATAGAATTTACACATTCTGGCTCCAAACAATAGTAATTGCATCTTAGAAGCGCTTTTTGGTTTCTATTTGCTTATTGTTTAGCTAAGACAAATCAAAGATAATTGAAGTGAGTCCATGAATTTTCATCACTCAATTTAGAACTTTTTAAATTTATAAAATAAAAAAGCATAAAATTTGGCTAAGTTTTCGTATAAAAGATCCCTGTTTTCAAGCTTCCTTCATTTGGCCTCCTCTTAGTTCGAACACGAAAAATAGCGTCATTTTCTTCAAATTATCTATTTTAAATTTTTTGAGCAATTTAGTATCAAATTTTAGCTAAACCATGAGACCAAACTTGTTTCTCACTCTCCTTTTCAGGCCACAATCCCCC
>MCJB01006480.1:37979-59753 GCA_002018475.1 Nicotiana obtusifolia
TCCTCCTCTCTCTCTCCCTCCCTCTCTCTCTTGGTGCCATTTCCCCCCTCTATGTTTTTCCTTTCTATCCTCCCGCTTTCACAGTCATCTTATTGTATGGGGTCGAATCCGATCACTTGCATAAAAAGTACCTGTTTTGGGATTTGACGACCAGTGTCGATTGAAGTCACCATCCGATAGGTCGAGACCGGAATATCGAGAAGAGAAAGTCGAGATCGGAATATCGAGTAGAAGAAGCTCGAGACCAGATGTCATTAGAATGAAGCTCGAAGCCAAGGCGCTCGAGGAGATCGTCGAGGCCGATCAGGGTAAAACATCCCATGGTAAAGTTATCAGATTTGCGTAACTGAAGGACCGGAAATCTTGTGATATGTAAACATCTCGGCGGGAATCGCGGCTCAAATCAATAAAGACGTTGAATCCATTAATTCTAGGGATATCTTACCTTGTAAAGGAGATTTTTACCTAGTATAGAATTCCTGACCCTTCCTATATAAACAGACAGCCCCATTTGTAAAGGATAATCTACAATCAATATACAAAAGCTATAGTCTATTTTGTTCGTTTATCTACTCCATATTTTATTTCTGAAGGATTCTAACGCAAAAAAGTTACTCAATATTGGCGGTTTTGCTTCTTTCCTTGCTCATTAAATTTAATCTCTATTTCTGTTTATTCTTTAATTGTATTAAATCAGATCACGTATCCTTAAAATCACATATAAATTTAATTGTTACTCGTAATCAAGGGTAAACAGTTTGGCGCCCACCGTGGGGCTAAGGATAATAGTGATCGTTTGATACAATTTTCTGTCACACAGACTATTTTACACTTGTTCTTTGCAGAATAGCTTTTTTCAGGTTACAATACAATCATGTCACATTCTCAATCTGTGCCTCAATACGTCGATGGCGAGTTTAACCACCAGGGCGAAAACAACAACTTGGCGCCCGGTAATGAAGTTCCAGTTGACGCTAACTCCCAAATAGCGGTCGATATGGATTGGACCTCTGGCCCATCGAACAGTGTTCGAAGAGAATACCGCTCGGCAAATCAGAACGACGAGGAGGACGGGATCAGCCTCAGGATGATATTCAACATGTTGCAAGCCCAGCAAACGGCCATTGCTCAGCTGCAAAATCGGAGCCAAGTTTTGAATGGGATAGGGACCGGCCCTCCTCAGGAAATTATCCCCGAAAATGAACCTATCACAGTGGAACCAAGCGAAGGCGGATTGGGGGCAAACGCCGGGATCATGAAAATGCTCGAGGAGTTAACCAGACGAGTCGAGTCAGACGAGAAGAAGATCGAGGCCAATGATAAAAAGGTAGAAACATATAATTCGAGGGTGGACCAAATTCCAAGAGCACCTCCGATATTAAAAGGATTAGACTCAAAGAAATTCGTACAGAAACCTTTTCCATCAAGCGCCGCCCCAAAACCCATACCGAAGAAGTTTCGCATGCCGGAAATTCCCAAATACAATGGGACATCTGACCCAAATGAGCATGTAACAGCATACACATGCGCCATAAAAGGAAATGATCTCGAGGACGATGAGATTGAGTCCGTTCTCTTAAAGAAATTCGGAGAGACCTTGTCGAAGGAGGCAATGACTTGGTATCACAATTTGCCCCCAAATTCCATTGATTCTTTTGCCATGCTTGTGGACACCTTCGTGAAAGCTCATGCGGGTGCCATCAAAGTCGAGACACGGAAATCAGACTTATTTAAAGTTAGGCAAAGAGATAACGAGATGCTCAGAGAATTCGTATCTCGCTTTCAGATGGAACGGATGGACCTACCACCGGTCACTGATGATTGGGCCGTATAGGCCTTCACCCAAGGACTCAACGCTCGAAGTTCAATGGCTTCAAAACAGCTTAAACAAAGCTTGATTGAATATCCGGCTGCCACATGGGCGGATATACACAACCGATATCAATCGAAGATTAGGGTCGAGGACGATCAACTTGGAGCCCCCTCGGGATCCACTTACCCCATTAGAACTCATGATAGGGTTCAAAGGGATATTTATCGAGAGCCAAGATCGAACAGAGACAGGCATCGACCATATCTTTGAGACCGAAAGGCCATTCCAGTACGGCAGGGTTCCCTGAGACGAGAAAGGAGGAACGATCTTAATCGGAGTAACCGAGGACCATTGGCGAGAAACAACTTCGAAAGAGCCGCCGGTCATCGAGAAGCACCCCGACTGTCCGAGTATAACTTCAACGTCGACACGACTACTCTCTTATCGGCCATCGGTCGCATTAAGGATACTAAGTGGCCTCGACCGCTGCAATTGGATCCAGCTAAGAGAGACCCCAGTTTGACATGTAAGTATCATGGTACACATGGGCACAAGATAGAAGATTGTCGACAGTTGAGGGAAGAGGTGGCACGGTTGCTCGAAAAAGGGAACCTTCAAGAGTTTTTGAGCGATCGAGCCAAAAACCACTACAAGAACAGGCATAGACCAGTAAATCAGGAGGAGCCTCAGCACACGATCAATATGATAATCGGTGGGGTAGATACACCCCAAGGTCCGGTATTGAAACGCACAAAAATATCCATCACCCGAGAAAAGCGCACTCGGGATTACGCGATGGAAGGAGCTTTGCACTTCAGCGAGGAGGATGCGGAAGGAATCATACGACCCCATAACGATGCCTTAGTAATATCGGTGCTTATACAAAAAATTAAGGTGAAGCATGTGTTGGTCGATCCCGGTAGTTCGGCCAACATAATCCAGTCATGGGTTATCGAACAGCTCGCATTGACAGATCGAATTATCCTTGAAGTTCGGATCCTCAATGGTTTCAACATGGATTGCGAGACAACCAAAGGGGAAATAACTTTACCAATGAACACTGCCGGTACCGTTCGGGAAACGAAATTCTGCGTAATCGAAGGAGATATAAGGTACAATGCCTTGCTCGGGAGACCGTGGATTCATGATATCAGAGCGGTACCCTCGACACTGCACCAAATGTTGAAATTCCCATCGGCTGATGGGATCATAACTGTTTATGGAGAATAACATGCGGCGAAAGAGATGTTTGCAGTAGAAGAAGCAGTGCCGAAACCAATAGCTCCTTCCCAAAGAACCAAATAGCAATCACAGGCATCGCCTTCAACGAACGAAGGTGAACAGGAGCTTCTCGAAGATGATGACTACGGGATTCCCTGGTCATTCGTCGGCCCCGAAGAATCTGATGCAACTAAATCAACGGTCGAGGAACTCGAGCAAATTTCACTCCAAGGAGATGCACCGGATCGGAAGGTATACCTGGGCTCGGGCTTAAGTTCCAAGCTCAGGACTAAACTTATTCATTTTCTTTCAGCTAACGAAGACTCTTTCGCTTGGTCCCATCTTGACATAACAGGGATACCCCCGGAAATCACGACTCACAAACTGAGCATCGATCCTAAATTTTGACCGGTCAAGCAAAAGAGGAGGCCTCAGTCTGAAGTCAAACAAGCATTCATCAAAGATGAGGTAACCAAGCTTTTAAATATAGGATCCATTTGGGAAGTTAAATACCCGGAATGGTTAGCAAATGTAGTTGTAGTTCCTAAAAAGGGAAATAAGTTAAGAATGTGCATAGATTATAAAGATTTAAACAAAGCATGCCCTAAAGATTCTTTTCCCTTACCTAACATCGATCGCATGATCGATGCCACCGCTGGCCACGAGACCCTTAGCTTTCTCGACGCCTACTCTGGCTATAACCAGATACGAATGGACAAGGATGATCAAGAAAAGACATCCTTCATCACTAAATATGGTACATACTGCTATAACGTGATGCCATTCGGGTTAAAGAATGCAGGGGCTACTTATCAACGCCTAGTAATTAAAATGTTCGAAAAATAACTAGGAAAAACAATGGAAGTTTACATTGATGATATGTTAGTTAAGTCCCTGCGAGCAGAGGACCATTTGAGCCATTTGCATGAAACGTTCGATGTGCTGAAATGGTACAACATGAAGTTAAACCCGGAGAAGTGCGCATTTGGAGTAGGCTCGGGAAAATTCCTCGGTTTCATGGTCTCGAATCGAGGAATAGAAATTAACTCCGAAAAGATCAAAGCCATCGAAGACATTACAATTATAGATAGTGTAAAGGCCGTACAAAAGCTGACAGGTCAGATAGCTGCTTTAGGCCGATTCATTTCGAGGTCTTCCGATAGAAGTCACCGGTTTTTCAACTTGCTGAAAAAGAAGAATGATTTCTCGTGGAGTCCGGAATGTCAGCGCGCGTTAGAAGAACTTAAGAGGTATCTCTCTAGCCCACCTTTGCTGCATACACCAAAAACGGGTGAACAACTATACCTCTACCTTGCCGTTTCGGAAGTAGCGGTGAGTGGGGTCCTGGTCCGAGAAGAACAAGGTACACAGTTTCCTATTTATTACGTCAGTAGAACCTTAGGTAGTCGAAACTAGATACCCGCATTTAGATAAATTAGCACTCGCTTTATTGAGTGCCTCTAGGAAGCTAAAATCCTACTTCTAATGCCATCCCATATGTGTAGTAACGACTTATCCCCTGAGAAATATAATGCATAAGCTCGAGCTATCCGACCAATTGGCCAAGTGGGCCATCGAAATAAGCGGGTACGATATCGAATATCGGCCCCGAACCTCGATCAAATCTCAAGTATTGGCAGATTTCGTCGCCAATTTTGCACCGTCACTAATACCCGAGGTCAAGAAGGAATTAATAACCGAATCGGGTACTCCTTCGAGAGTGTGGACCCTGTTCAGAGACGGCGCCTCAAACTCGAAAGGATTGGGGCTTGGTATCGTACTAAAGCCCCCAACCGAAAACACAATTCAACAGTCTATTAAGACTGTAAAATTGACTAACAACAAAGCAGAGTATGAAGCCATGATTGCAAGTTTAGAGCTGGCCAAAAGCCTGGGAGCAGAGATAATCGAAGCCAGATGCGATTCCCTCCTCGTGGTCAACCAAGTAAATAGGACTTTTGAAGTCAGAGAAGGGCGAATGCAGAGGTATTTGGACAAGCTTCAATTCACGTTGCACAGGTTTAAAGAATGGACTTTACAGCACATACCTCGAGAACAAAACAGTGAGGCCGACGCCCTGGCCAACTTGGGATCATCGGTCGAAGATGAGGAGATTGAGTCCGAAAAGGTCGTACAACTCTTGAGGTCGTTGGTGGAGGAAGGCCACGCCGAAATTAATTCGACAAGTTTGACCTGGGATTGGAGGAACAAGTATATAGAGTATCTCACTCAGGTAAACTCCCTTCGGATCCCAAACAATCGAGAGCATTACGCACAAAGGCAGCCCGGTTCTGTTTATCCGACAATTGGACCCTATTCAGAAGGACATTCGGAGGCCCCCTCGCAATATGTCTTGGACCAGGTGACACCGAGTATATTTTAAGAGAAATACATGAAGGCTTATGTGGGAATCACTCCGGTTTCGAATCCTTGGTTCGAAAAATAATTGGAGCTGGCTACTATTGGATCGATATGGAGAAAGATGCAAAGGAGTTCGTTCGCAAGTGCAACGAGTGCCAAAGGCACGCACCGATGATCCACCAGCCCGGAGAGACACTGCATTCGGTCCTATCGCCATGGCCATTCATGAAATGGGGAATGGACATCGTTGGTCCTCTCCCTTATTCGCCAGGTAAAGCTCAATTTATTCTTTTTATGATTGACTACTTCTCCAAATGGGTTGAAGCGCAGGCTTATGAAAAAATTAGAGAAAAGAAAGTGATCGACTTCATCTGGGACCACATCATATGTCGATTTGGGATGCCATCGGAGATCGTGTGCGATAATGGCAAGCAGTTCATCGGCAGTAAAGTGACAAAGTTCTTCGAAGACAACAAGATCAAGAGGATCTTATCGACGCCCTATCACCCCAGCGGCAACGGACAAGCTGAGTCAACCAACAAAACCATAATTCAAAACTTGAAGAAAATGTTAACCGACGCAAAGGGAAAATGGAAAGAAATACTGCCCGAGGTTCTATGGGCATACCGCACAACCGAGAAAACTAGCACTAAGGCCACTCATTTCTCTCTAGTATACGGTGCTGAGGCGTTAATACCAGTCGAGGTAGACGAACCGAGTATCTGGTTCCGATATGCAACCAAAGAACCAAATTGAGAAGCTATGAACATCAATTTAGAATTATTGGATGAAAGAAGGGAAGCAGCCCTTGTTCGAATGGCGGCCCAAAAACAAAAGATCGAAAGGTATTACAATTGGAGAGTCCATCTTCGACACTTCAACATCGGAGACCTGGTGCTCAGAAGAATCACACCCAATACTCGAGATCCAAAGGAAGGAAAGTTAGGAACAAACTGATAAGGGCCCTACACCATCTTGAAGGTCATCGGAAAGGGATCTTACAAGCTCGGAACCATGGAGGGCAAATAGCTGCCAAACAATTGGAACATAAGCCACCTAAAGCGATACTATTGTTGAGGTATGAAATTTCATTTTTTTGTTTGTTCGTTTTACTAACGTCTGCAGGTATTGAACGAGGTAATCTCAAACTAGGAAGCACAGGACATTAGGGCTGAAAGCACGCGTTGCACTCTTTTTCCCTTCGACCGGTTTTGTCCCAAATTGGGTTTTACGGCAATGTTTTTAATGAGGCAACCAGTAATCGTGCTAACTTAGATCGGTCGCCCATCGAAGACAATAATATTTGGTGCACAACTTCGGTCGACCATGAATATTAGAAGATTGCTTATCTACTTCGATTCATTGTTTGGCCACTTCAATTCGGGGGAACTTCTCATAAATCGTTAGGAATCAATGTAAGGGTCAAACGGTCGAAAGTACCGTGCCCGAGTAGATTGATCTACCCCCTAAGCAAATTGCACAAGCACCTGAATGCTAATAAAAGCTTTTCGGCACCTATATCTTGTCTTCGAGCCCAAGGGTCCCTTCAATTTTTATTACATGATCAAAAATTAACATTACTCAGAACTTCACGCAAAAATCGAAGGGGAGTAAGACCTGTTGAGGCAAACCCCAACTTATAAAAGGCTAAGGCCGAATCAAGTAAAACTCGAAGGGGGGTAAGACCGGTTAAGGCAAACCCCAATTTCGTAAAAGGCCAAGGCCTTATCGAGTTAATGAAACTCGAACGGAAGTAAGACCTACTGAGGCAAACACCAATTTACAAAAGGCTAAGGACGAATCAAGTTAGACTCGAGGAGAATTGAAATCTTTTAAGGCAGAACTCCAATTTCTTAACAGGCCAAGGCCACGTCGAATTAATAAAATTCGAAAAGGAATAAGACCTATTAAGGCAACCCTCGGCCCCCTTTCGAGGCTTAGGACTTACCCAATCGGCCGTGAAAGGGGAAAATCTGCTAAGAAATAAGCTAAGTCTTAACTAAGCCTGAAGGGTAGAAAATTCTACAAATTGAATTAACAGAGAGTCAGAATAGACCGAACAAGAAAGGGAGATAAAAGGAAATCTTTCATATATGTGAAGCAAAGCATGTTACAAAAGTGAGAATCCTAAAAAGACATATTATACAATAGATGACATTAATCAGAATTCTCGGAGTCTTCTTCTTCTTCTTCTAGGAAGGCCCGCTTTCTAGCATCGGCTTCGATCCTTGCTGCATCATCAACCTCAGTGGATAGATCGAAGCCTCGATCTTGTAACTCTTTGAGAACAGAAAGACGGGTTTGGCATTTGGTATACTCGACCAGAATCTTTGATTGCTCCTGGGCAGCCTCGGCATCGACCTTGTATTGAGCTATTAGATCATCGGCATCAGCTTTGGACGTGGCAATCTCTGATTTTTCCTATTGCAGCTCGTTGACCAAAATATCACAATCCGAGGTAAGCGTCTCGACCTGAGATCGAAGCGTATCGGTGCTCTGAGTCAGAGTCCTGATTTTCTCTTGTGCCTCCGAGACCTGTTCTTCCAAAGAAACCACTCGAGCTTGGAGGGTCTCCTTTTCCGAGGTCAGCAGATCGGTCTTAGCTCTCCATTCGTTGTCTCTGCTTTGGCCTCTCTCAATTCGGATCGGAATTGATTTATTCGGTCAAGTTGCTGCCCCATATGGTCGAGTGTATTAGCATTCTCCCTGCGCATAAAATCTAGCTCAAGCGAAGGGTCGACATCTCCCTTTCGAGTCGCACACGACGTGCCTTTTATTCTCTTAGTCGAAGAAAAGCCTCATGATTAAGCACCGAGGCCTATGAATATGAAAGAAAATAAGACAGTCAGTCCAGATTGAAAAGTAAAATAACAAACACCAAACAAAGCCTGTAAGAAGTTTTACCTTATTTGATGCCTGTTGAGCCTCATTGAACAAGCAGGCCTTATCCACCTCGTCCATTGCAGACTGATCTTCCTCGGTTAGCAGACATCGAAGATAACTAGCCACCCCCACAGGTGCAGAAAGTGCCCTAGCATCTTCAGGAATGACAAACTTTATTATCCTTTTTCGATCAGGGTTGGAACTCAGAGCAGGAAATCTATCGACCAGCTTGGGACCGAAAGATGCCCTGCTCGTCTCGGCGGAGGGACTCTTCCTCGGCACTTCGAGCCCAAAGGTGTCAGCCGATGGCACACCGTCGAAGAAGTCTTCAAAAGGTCCTTCCGATACTCGGGCTTCATTGAGGGTTGCCTTCGAGAAAGAAGGGGGGTCCATTGCTTCTGGGGGACCCGAGGTTCCCTGCATTGCCTCCCCTGCATCAGCGGAAGCCTCGGTTCTCGCCCCTGCATCGAGGTCCTCTACTCGATGAATATGAGCTTCATCGATCCTCGGCTCGGGGACTGCCCGAGATGGCTCGTTGCTTAAAGTCTCGAGGCCCCTATCTTCCACAGAATTATCACTCAACCAGATAGCCAAATCAGCAATTTTGGTCTTACGAGCTATGCTCTTCTTCTTAACTCTTTTTTCTCGGGCCCAGAAGAACCGGGGGCTTCTTTTCTCTTTTTCTCTCCTTCGTGCTCCGAGACAGGGGGAGGGTAGGGAACCTTTCTACCGGGGGACGTTGGCCTCAATTCAGCATCCTTCGATAGACCTGCAAAGAAAGAAGGAAGTAAATTAGCGGCATCATCGGTCACATAAAGCGTGGAACACAAATGTTATCGGTCTCATCATAATTTTTGGCCTCCCATAGGCCCTTCGATATCTCACGCCAGGCACGCTCTGAGTAGGTCCTTTGAGCTACCACCTTCCGGACCCACTCTTCCAAATGCTGCATCGCAGCCCACATTTGAGAAATAGCTACATCTTGCAAAAATACGTTAGTGAGATAACAAAGGAAAATCAACAGAAAAGTTAGGATACGAAAATGATTCTTACAGTTCATGTTCCACTTTTCAGGGAACGACATATCTTCGGCAGGGATCAGGTCTGACGTCCTTATTCGAACAAATCGGCTCATCCAGCCTCGGTCCTTGTCCTCATCAATGCTCGAAAACGGGGCTTTGCTTGCCCGGCGAGCGAGTTTTATTAGTCCCCCTCGAAAGACTCGGGGACTGTATAATCGTAGCAAATGATCGAGGGTGAAAGGAAGCCCATCGACCTTGCTCACGAAAAAATGGAAAAGATGAATTATTTGCCAAACGGAGGGGTGAATCTGACCCAACGTTACATTGTACCTTTTACATTGTACATTGTACCTCGTATGGTGAGGGAACTACCATATCTTTGCCAACCCAGTTACATTCTATCTTCACCCTCTCGATGGTTTTGCTCGTGATCGAACTTATATATCTGACAACCGGTTCAGCACGGCCTGGTACAGAAGAGGCCTTATCTACCTTAAAGTCGGAGCCGATTGAGCATCTAACCGGTACGAACGCTTTTAGAGGAGGCTCTGTCGAAGTTTCCTCAGCAACGACAGACTCGGCCTCTTCAGTGGGTTGAGAGGAAGAGGGTTGTTGCTTCTGAGGAACAGACTTAGATGTCTTTGCCATTGGAATTAAAGAGATGGAAAGCAAGTAGATGCAAGCGTAAAAAGAGAAATCACTTGAAGAACAGAGTTTAGAGTTTAGAGTAAAAGAGAAATCTCTATTTCCGTTTATTCTTTAATTGTATTAAATCAGATCACATATCCTTAAAACCACATATAAATTTAATTGTTACTCGTAATCAAGGGTAAACACTTATCAATCACACCAATTGTCTACTATAGCCACAAGTTTGAGTATACTTTAAACCACCAAGAAAATCCACTGATAATATTCTTCTTCTTCTTACTCTTCCCTCTTCTTCTCCTCCTTTCCTTCTCTTTTGAGTCCTAACTGTGTTTGTGGGAAAAAATATTTTATAGTAGATATCAATGGTGGGTTGAGAATCTAATGGTGGCTGGACGATGTTTCTACAGTAATTATGTATAACAAGAATATAATCACTAGTATACGATATATATACATTGCTTATACACTATTTATAATAATGTTGGTGGTTTAATGGTGTTTATGATAGAAATCTCCTCCCGAACATTGTCACGCCCCGACCTGGGGGAGAGCGACCGGCGCTCAACCGAGATACTCCGGTTAAGCAAGCCTGATAGATGCCTTCTACCCAACCTTACCCGTTAACAATATAAGAACTAGTGCAAGTGATAGACATGAGAATAGTCAAGTGTTCCACAATCTTTTCCATTACTAAAGGATATTCATTTTCTTGATTTTCAAAATATTACAAGTTTATAGATATGATGAAAAACATGTTTGACCAAATACCAACACTTATCAGTTAAATTTCCAACATCAAACACCACCCAAAACCTGTCTATGGAGCCTCTAAGTACAACAGAAAAGTAGTATGAATGTGCCGGCGACAAGGCCCCGGCTATACCTCAAAATGTAACGGACAACGTCAAGTGACATGAAGCCAGAACAGAGTAGGGCTCACCAAAATCTACTGAATAGAGAGTAACTGCTAACGAGGGTCAAAAATACCTGCTTACAAACCACCTGCATCCATTGAAGATGCAGCGCCCCTGGCAAAAAGGGACGTTAGTAATAGGGAATGGTACTAGTATGTAAAGCTAAATGTCCACTTTCAAAATAGAATGCCAATATAAGAAAGGGAAGACCATACAAACAGCAAGTCACAATCAACAATATCCAAATGCCCAGTTAAAACATGCCAATTTTTAAAATACGAAAATAATATATATTTTTGGTAGGGAGATCATTAGCACCGATATACCATCGTGTTTTTGGCACGGAGTTCGATCATGCCCGATCGGCTAGGCCATCTCCCCACGAACAATGTGGTTTGACATGTGGTGCGAAAGAAAGGTGTTACCAAGAGTAGTACCACCATGTGTGCAACATGGCGTCCGATCTCCACCTGATCGGCTACGCCGCCTTCCCACATATGCCGTGTGGATTGACTTTCCAATTCACAGCTAATATCAACCTCATCCCAATTAAGGGGAATAACCACAATCACAATCCATCCCTATACCGGCATATGTAGTTTGGGGTATGGGCCTTATGACCCACCCTTCCTCGGTTAGCACACAAGGGAAACAAAAGCACAAATATATTTTATACCTTTCACACTATATATAGCCTCATTAATAAATTCAACCATTCACAACATCATTATAATTTCTTTGGCCCTCTTGGCCATACTTATGATTCCTCATCCCAAGGCACAATGACCGTATCTTATATTCCACACTTTCATTTCTTTGCTTTCAAGGATCATCATCATAAATATAAACAAATAGAATATTCCGGAAATCACCACTTTAAATTTACTAGCAATGAAGACTTTAAATAGAATGAATTTCTTTCCAAGAAATGGAGTAAAATAGTTGGCAATCGAAGCACAAGTTAAAAGCATAAACGAGTAATACATCATTTAATCTCGAAATACTTTTCCCAAAAATGACAATAAGCATTTTCAACTCATGAATATATATAAGAGCTAAAGATACACTGGAAACACTTACAAAGCATAGCGTTAGTTAAAACAGTCACGTTTGGGCACAAGTATAACTCTCATTATTGGCACGGGGGCCACACTTCCCATCTCAAACCCCCTTCTTTCACTTTCATGCATCCTTATAGATTATCAACAACAAGGAATTTTAGTTCAAGACTTTAGATACACGTTTGAGCAACTAACCAAATTAAGGGTCTTAGACACATGTGATTTCCTACACAATTCGACATGCTAGTTTTCATTAGAATCACGCTTCAAATTGTAACATATTAACACACAACCCATGTTTAATCACCTTCTCAAATAGTAACTCAATAGGAAGAACATTTGGAATATAATTTTAATGCATATACCTTTTGACACAAGGCTTGTTCGGAATAATCAATTTATAATTAGCAACACGGGACTTACAAGGCCATTGTGGGGTGTTCAATTCTAAAAGAGGGGGTTTAGCCAACATACCTTTTTTGAGCTTTTATTAAGTCACTACAACGTCGCAACGCTTCTAGAAATAACAATCTATATGAAGATAGCAAAAATCGGATAATAATTAGAAGGATTCACATGGTGTACCTCTCTTAGAAATTTTGTCAAACACCTAGTATGCAAAATGGACTACAAAAGCTCTACAATAGTAATCTCTTCCTCCCTCAACCGATTTCAACACGAAACTACCCAAACTAGTTCATTAACCCCACTTACTACAACCTATTGTCACATGCATGGCCTATTTTCAACCCCCACAATATACTAAAACTCATAACCTCTTGCATGAAAGCTTAGGAGTAGGACTTACCCGGATAGATGATAATCTAGTGATTGACTTCCTTGATTCTTGAAGGTTGGTGCAAGATTGGATGATTAAGATGTTTGGTTTCCTCCTTCTCTCTCTAAAATGCTCTTACCTCTCTCTAAAATCATCAGATAATCGTTCAAAAATAATCCCCAAAGGCTATTTATTAAAATAGGGTCGGGTTATAAAAATAGGAAAATGGACCCTCCAATGATATGCGGTCCGCAAAATGGATCGTGAAAGTGATTCCTAGAACTGGGATGGTTTGGACAGGTCTGCGATAGGTCTGCGGACGCAGAATGGACCGTAGAATGACCAAACAAAATTCTTCATGCCAAATCTGCTACGGAAAATGCGGACCACCAAACAACTATGCGACCGCATAATGGACCACAAAACGACCTTCAAACATGTCGTGGATAGTGCCCGCCATGGACCGGCATGGCCTCATCCCCCTCGTTGCGGGTATCATTGATCGAATCTTCGTTTTGAGGTTGATTTCCTTAAGTCTCAACAATGTGCATGATGCTGACATTGTTATCTGCCATTTTTATGATTTTTTTGCTAAGAAATAACGAATTAAACAGGTTAGTAATAGATACAAGGATCAACCCAATTACGCAACTATCTAAGCCCCACGATGGACGCCAAATTATTTATCCATAAAACGGTACAGGTACAAGCAAATCGGTTTGATCCAAAAATAATAAACAAATTAAATAAAATGCAAGATTTAGTGTTGAAATCGAGATAAAGCAGCAGATAGCTTTGGTTCCGAGAGCAGAGCTTCCGAAGGCAGTAACACAAGTATTAGTAAGCAAGTTTGTCAGAAAATTCGTCCCCCACAATGGTTGTTGAAGTCACAATTTACAGTTGCACCCTATGAATGTCATATTTTCTATAACAGGCTATGTATTTAATACTGTAGAATATTCATCATTAAATGCTATCAGGTGGCAGACATTTATTTGTCTTTATGAGCAATCTTCCCATTGGGGCATCCCGGTGCCAACCGAACCTGCTGCCCCCGGTCTTGATTTTCACCCATCTCGCTTTTCATCTTTTTCCAGTTCCACGTGTCGATCTATTATACGAGTATTTAATATGAACTAATTTTACTCTATACAACACCTAAACCAACATGCTAGGGGAACCAACACACATAAACAACCATAACAAGACAATATAAAGGATGTTCAACTGACATAAAATGGATAAAAGTAGAAATAAGTCTGAAAATTATATCTAAGTGCGGAAGGTACTATAATAACCCGCAAAATCAGTAATACAAGTCATGAGCTACTAACTAGAATACAACATAGTCTCAACTACAAAAGTACTGTCTGGAACAAGAAATGGTAGAATAGATAGGAAGGGGACTCCATAAGCTGCAAATCCTAGAGCATCAGCTCACCAGGAAGTCTCTAAGTCACGCTCCTAAGCACCCTCTGAACGCCGCTAGGAACAATGCTAGGATCTGCATAAAAATGTGCAAAAGTAAAGTATAAGTATGAAAGATTATGTGGACTCAGTAAGTATAAAATCTAATTCCAATGAATTAGTGGCGAGGTTTGACAGAAGATATTTACTTTTCAGAACATGTTCAATTTATAAGCATATACAAGAAATAGAGAAATAACCAAGAAACAACAGATATAAATAACAAGGTGCATAGTCAAGGAAGAAAAACTAAACATGCTTTTCATGTAAAATGATCAAAAGCATAATCAACGGGCCGAATCTTCATATAAAGATGATATGCAATAGTTAGCATGTGTATGAATGCTTCTACATGAGTCTGGAATGTTCATGCATGATAAAGCCTTAAAATTTACCTCAATCGGCACCTCCCCGTGCCCACCTACCTGGTGTCCAGTAACACTACACATAGACGGCCTAAGGTAAAATAGGGGGCTGGATCCAAATCCATGCGCTCGAGCATTATATCTCTATAATCAATCATGACATCTCAGAAATTAGTCATCAACCACTCGAAATGACTTATCGTGCCATGATCAAAACTACTACACATAATGTCCCATCATACCAAACTCAGTCCATATCAGAGAACCATATGCAGAGATGTATGCATATGAGCAAGATAGAAACATGTATGATGCATATGGATAGAGAGATAAACATGTAGATGATATGTATGCATGTGTACAAAGTATGACTACGGTTATAACATGTAATCCAACATAAAAATAGCTTACTATGTCCAAATAAGGAATCAAAAGTCTAAACATGATTTCTTGCATGAATAACAATGCTCAAGTAGTTATTCAAACAAATAAGGCACGCCACAAGTAGAGTATAAACAAGGCATAAATAAGCCTAGAATTTACCCCAAACATGGTATAACCTCGATGTCTGCATATACGCCCGTCACCTCACATATACGTCACCTCCAAATACGTAACATATAGCACATAAGTCCATTTTAGAAATAATTTTCTCAAGTCGAGGTTAGCCAAGATACTTACTGATAGTAACCGTGGAGAATCAAATCCTTTGGATCAACAAATGTTGCTAGTGTCAATATTCGAGGACAAATCGTTTTTGAGAAGCGGAGAATGAGTACATCCAAGAAACCTTAAATCCATTAAAGACCATGGAATTTCAAGGCAAGCTTAATGGGCTGCTGTTACGACCCTAACCCCGAACCCAGTCGTGATGGCGCCTCTCGTGAAGACAAGGCCAGCCAACTCAAACGAAATCTCATATTTAAGTAAATAATTAACGAGAAAACAACACAAGCATCATTTAATAGCATTCATTCGCGGAAAATATGGCTAACCATCCCGACTACAGCCCAAACCGGGGTGTCACAATGTCATGAGCAACTAATGAATCCTAATAGCAAGATTACTAATTACAATAACTGGCACAATTTTTGAAGAACATAGGAACAACAAGATGAAAGAGATACGGGGCTGCGGACGCCAACAACTACCTCGTAGTCTCTGAATCACCGCCTGGACAGGAGAAATCAATACTCCGGGGCGGAACCAACAACGCCTGAATCTGCACACATGGTGCAGGGAGTAATGTGAGTACTTCCAACTCAGTGAGTAATAAGCATAAATAATGACTGAAAGTAAGAAAACACACAAAGCACAAGGCATTCTATAATGAAGCATTTAAAACATCATTCGCAAACAGTAAATTAGTGAGAAATTCAAGTAAAATCTCCTTTCAATAGGTAAAAACATGTGAAGTAAAACATCGCCCCTCGGGCTATATATATCAACAAATCCACCCCTCGGGCAACATCATAAAAACAGTACCAGCCCCTCGGGCTCAAATCTCAGAACAACATCAGCCCCTCGGGCTATCACACGGAATAACATCAGCCCCTCGGGCTATCACATAAAACAACATCAGCCCCTCGGGCTATCACATAGTACAATATCAGCCCCTCGGGCTATAATTCACATCACAATGGGTACCCGAGCTCACTGGGGGTGTATAGACTCCGGGAGGGGCCCCTTACGGCCCAAGCGCAATATCAAGCCACCTCGTGGCATAAATCTAGGCCCTCGGCCTCATATCAATCAAGCCACCTCGTGGCGTATATATAGTATCTTAGGCCCTCGGCCTCATATCAGTCACAAGACACCTCGTGGCATATAAAGTATCTCAGGCCCTCTGCCTCATTATTAATCACAAGCCACCTCGTAGCACATAAAGTATCTCAGGCCCTCGGCCTCATATCACTCATTAAAACCTCACATTTGGCCCTCGGACGCACTCAGTCAGAAAATCATCACATGCCCCTCGGGCATAGTAAAACAGTAGTTCTCATCCCAAAAACATCATAAAAATATTGTTTAAATCTCAAAACTAAGTAAAAATGGCTGAGTTGTAAAATAGTGAAAAACAGCATGACTGAGTTCAAGTAATAAGTCAAAATAGTGAGGAAACAGTGATATAAATCCTCGAAGGGTTCAAATAATATGGCACGAAGCCCAAACATGGCAATCAGCCCAAATCATGATGATAACAAATAAGTTTCAGTCAAATACGCGGTAAAATACTCAATCGGGATGGACCAAGTCACAATCCCCAGTAGTAAACAACCCCACGCTCATCATCGAGCGCGTGCCTCACCTCAATATAGCACTACGATGTGCAATCCGGGGTTTCAAACTCTCAGAACATTATTTAAAATCATTACTCACCTCGAACCGGCTAAATCCCTAGCCCGCGACGCCTTTGCCCCTCGAATTGGCCTCCACGCACGTCGAATCTACCTAAAATCAGAACTAATACGTCACAATATGCTGAGGGGACAAAGCCCACGCGAAACAATCGAAAAATACCAAGAAATTACGAAATTACGAAATTAGCAAAACCTGAGCCCCGGGCCCACTTCTCGAAGTTCAGAAATTTTCACATCAACCGGTTCCTTATCTCCCAGCGAGTTCAATCATACAAAAATTATCGAATTCCGACTTCGGATTGGCTTTCAAATCTTTAATTTTTGTTTTTGGAAGATTTGGTAAAAATCTGATTTTTCTTCCATAAATTCATGGATTCATGATGTAAATGAGTATGGAATCATGATCTATAAAGGATTTATAGTAAAGAACACTTACCTCATTCAAATTTGTGGAAACCCCTCTAAAAATCGCCCAAACCGATCTCCCCCAACTCTATTTTTGTCAAAAATGGCCAAGACCCCCGTTTTATAGTGTTTTAGTGTTTCGGGCGCCATAGGTGGCGCCTGTGGCGCTGGTTCCAGTAGCCAAAAAAAATGCTGGTGCCATGGGTGGCGGCCCGCGCTACCCTGGGCGCTGGCGATTTTCCCGACACAAAAATAGGCATAACTCTCTCATACGATGTCTGAATTGGACGATTCTTTTTGCTATGACTCTGAAATTTTGATACGGATCTAATGCTTCAATTTAAAATGAATTTGGAGTCTATTTGGATAGTATGATACCACTTATTCTTGAAGAAACGACATCGAAACATTATTGAAATGCCAAAGTTAAACTCCATCAACCATCCAAAATCCATTCGAGGCCCTCGGGACTTCAACCAAATATATCAACAAATCTTAAAACATATTATGAACTTAGTCGAGGCCTCAAATCACATCAAACAACGCTAAAGACACGAATCAGACCCCAAGTCAAGCCTAATGAAACTAATAAATTCCAACTTCTACATTCGGTGCCGAAACCTATCAAATCGAGTCCGATTGACCTCAAATTTTGCACACAAGTCATAAATAACATAACGGACCTATGAAATTTTTCAAAACTGGATTCCGACCCCGATATCAAAAAGTCAACTCCTCGGTCAAACTTTTCAAAAATCTTCTATTTTCCAACATTCGCCAAAATGCGTTTAATTGTCCTACGTACTTCCAATTTCAAATCCGGACATACGCTTAAGTTCGAAATCACCATACGAAGCTATAGAAACTCTCGGAATTCCATTCCGACCCTCGGATCAAAATCTCGCCTCACAACCGGAAATAGCCAAAATACTAACTCTACCAATTCAAGCGTAATTCTACACCAGACCTCCAAAACCAATTTCGATCACACTCCTAAGTCATTAATCACCTCCCGAAGCTAAACGAACCATCAGAACTCACATCCGAGCCCTCTAACTCATAAGTCAACATCCGGTTGACTTTTCCAGCTTAAACCTTCTTAAAAGAGACTAAGTGTCTCATTTCTTGCCAAACTCACTCCTAACGCAAAATACTCAACTGGATCACATAAAACATGGATAACGAAGCATAATGAGACAGAAAATGAGGAAAAACTAACGAGACGACTAGCCGGGTCGTCACAGCTGCAATTAGCAATTAAAGAGTGTTATGGTAGAAGAAGAGTTCTAGCTTAAAGAAGATATTTTTTTGCAAGTTTTACAACTATTTGGAGACCCAAATTGAGGTCCAAAGGGAGGTGGAATAGGGCCTAAATCAGTCCCTACAAGGATCAACTTCAACAACCCGAATTAGTGTTAATTTAACCTTGTTTCTAGAATCTTTTAGTAATGTTTCTTTACTTAAATATTGACTACATTGAAAAAAGTGTGGTGGTCTTTAATGTTGATTATATTGAATAAAGTGTGGGTGATCTTCAATGCTGACTACACTAAACAAAGTGTGGGTAGTCTTCAATGTAGTCAACATTTCTTATCCCTCACTTTCATCACATTGTGGCAAAAGTTTCACATAAAAAGAGTAGTTAACAATGTAATGTTCATTCCCAATTTGACTTATACATCCACTTAAACTCTTAACCTTACCAAATTGAGGTATAAGTTAGCTTTCTTTGCATGTAGAAATACATCATCAATAAGGTCATACCACATGAGATCATCAAGCTCACACTTTTCTTCAACTCGCAGTTACTTCCACGAATCATTGGACGTTGCACCATTGAAGTCTTCTTCAAAACATGATTTTCCATGCACTTGCTGCTCCAACTTTTCAATGTATTCTTCTTCGATAACTAATTCTCTACTTCTTTTACTACTAAACAAGGTATCAAGTTTCAAATACTTGAGATTTTGTAATTTTTTCTTTCAAGAATCAAACCTTTCCTCTTTCCATCTTCTAACTAGAAGTCTTCCGCTATTTATGCTATTATTAATGGTATCAGAGCGATTCTATCAAGATTACATTCTTGGTAATCATGGGAGTTTCTTAAAAAAAGAGCAAAAAAAGGTTTTAAAAAGTACTGTAGCATGAAAAGACCCAAAAAAGAAAAATCCAATAAAAGAGAAGAAAAAAGTGCATGAACAATAATTCATTTTGTATTATTCACTTGCTCTTGATTTGTTTGTCCCATGGTTTTGGTTACTTTGAATTGTTGGAAAATCTGATCTTGTTATCTCTTGATAAATTCATTATATTTGTCATCAAGAAACTCTAAATTCACTTGAAGGAGTGCAAAAGTCAATTCAGCACCTTTGAGTGGCCCATCAAATACATTTTAGATCTTCTAGAAAGTCTTGTTAGATACTTTAAGTATTTGTTCATACTTAGTGTAATCTAGTGATTATTTGCCTATCTCTTTTATTTATGTCAATTTATTTCGTGTTTTTTTATCTTTATCTTCGTTTTATTGTCCTTTTCTTGTTTGACATAAATTCCATTCCGAGAATAAAATTAGGACTTTCCTGAAGTAATCTGAGTTGTTGGTTCTTGGAAGAGTTTTGAGGAGCAATCCTTGAGTGGTAAAAATCAAGAGTTGTGAGACTCTTTGAGATTACAAACCTACTTGTGTGATACACGAGTGTTAAGAGCTACTACTTGAGTGATACACTTAAGGGTGTGATTCTTTTGGTGAGATCCTTTTACTTCCAACAATCTTTTATTTGTAAGTAAGTAATTACAAGTTTTTGGGAGGTTATGGCTACATCCATAAGGGCCAAAATAAAGGAAGAAGAACTTATCTTTCAGAAGGACTTTCAAATACTCTTTGAAATGATGAATAAAGCGAATGTCGAGTGGGATGAAAAAAAGAAGAGAAAACGTGAGGCTACTAGATCATTTTCAAACTTTCTTTCATCTAATGAGGGGGAGCTGAAGCCCAAGCATACAAAAAGAAGGGGCAAAGGAAAAAATCAAGTAGATGTAGATAAATATTAGAGTTGATATAAGAAGTCAACCAAAATATAGAAGAAGAATTCTTGGAAAATATGTGGGTGCTTCTGATATTCCAAATAACATATTTTGCCAAGGAAAGCAAGGGAATGGATCTTCATCAATTAGATCCTCTTCCAATCAAAACAAAGGTGAGGATGAGAGACAAAAGAAATGTCACGACCCCAAAACCCACCTTTAGGATCGTGATGGCATCTAGCCTCTAAGACTAGGTAAACCTAACACATGCTGGGATTTAATAGAAATAAACAACATAGCTATTATAATAAACTAATAAGTGACATAACAAAGCTGAATCTACTCAATAGTCATACATTTCCCCAAAATCGGTAGTACAAAGTCATAAACTCTAATGAGTGTAATCTAGAAAACCTCATTACAACACTGTTTCAGAATGCAAAATAAATAGTATAAATGAAAGATAGCAGAAGATGACTCCGAGGCCTGCGAGCGGGACGACATGTATACCTTGAAGTCTTCTCAGCAATTCAAACAGCCAGCTATCCTCCGGCATCTCCGAGGTACCTGGATCTGCACAACAATATGCGTAAGCATAGTATGAGTACACCACAAACGGTAACTAGTAAGTATCAAGACTAACCTCGGTGGAGTAGTGACGTGGTTCAGGTCAAGAAACTCACTAGACATAAAAAGAACCTGTGCAGAATATAGTTATAAAGCTAACAAGGAAACCTAAATAAATAAATGGCAACAAAGAGTAAACATGAGATAAAACCGCAAATAATAATACAAGTGAAATAGCTTAAAGAAAGCATTAACAATTCAAATAATCAAGCCATTCCAACACAGAAGTTACAACAAGAACCACTCCGAGGTATTGCACCTCAAAATCACAATTTTACAAGTCACAAATCTTTCTTATAACACTGCATGAGCCTTATATTTATTTTAAAAAATATTTTTCCGAAATAGCTTCACGCGCTTTAGCCCCCTACCTCGACACGTGTGCTTCAAAATGAAGTAATTCCCCTTACTAGCAACACGTGCATAAATCCCCCTTATCTCGCGTATGCGCATCAGTAACACTACCCTTATGCCACCGCATGCGCATCTCATCACAACACAACAATCAACTCGCACCACATATGCCCATATTCCACAACATTGCTAAAACAAGAATACCAATATCACAACAATACATAGCCCATGGCTCAACAACAATGTGTACAAGAATTTCAACAACAGCAAAAATATAATGGTAAATAACTCAACAATGAAGGATATTCCATACACCACAACTTCAATTAAAATCATATTAATAGCCTAAGAGTTTAAGCCGGTCAAATTTCACATATAAGTTCGTGTACACACTCGTCACCTCATGTACAAATCTTTCACATAATTCAAATAGTGCGATTAAACCAAATCCTAAAGGGTAGTCCCCCC
>MCJB01006480.1:59796-106675 GCA_002018475.1 Nicotiana obtusifolia
ACACACACAGAGTTAGGCAAAATTGTTATCTCAATTAGGCCAAATCAACACTCAAAAATAGCTTTGTCTTTAGAATTCGCCTTCGCACGGCTCAAATCTAACAAAAATGACTTAATATCATCAAACAATACAAGAGAAACCAATTCGATAATTAAAGTTAAGATCTTTACACAATTCTCCAAAAGTCAACAAAAGTCAACTACGGGCCCACCCGGTCAAAACCCAAGTCTAAGGGTAGATCTCAACTACCCATAACCCCACGAGTCCATATATGTGTTTTGTTTTCAAATCCAAGTCCAATTCGACTCTCAAATCTCAAATTTTTATTTTTCAAAACATAGACAAAATCCTCCCAAAAATTCTCTTATATTCTCATGAATTAGATGTTAAATATCATAAACAATCATTATAATTTAAATTGAATTAGAATCACTTAACCAATAGATGTGTATGAAAATATCTCCTCAAAATTGCCTCCCAGTGAGTCTAGGATTCTAAAATGTGATAAATGAAGCTAAGTCCCGAAATTCCATTGTTTTGTTCAGCTGCAGGTCTCGAAAATGCGACCAGGGGTTCGCAAATGCGAACCCCGCAAATGTGAACCCCGAAAATATGATAGATGCATCACAAATGCGATAGATGCATAACAAATGCAATGCCTGACAGACCCAGGGTATGTCGCAAATGTGACCCTGACTTCGCATTTGCGAAGTTAGTTCCCCTCACAAAAGCGACTGTTTAGGCGCAAAAAGCGAACAGTTCCCTTTCTAGTCCCCCTTCGCATTTGCGAGGCTGGCTTCACAAATGCGAAGTGTACTACTCACTGCCCCCTTCGCAAATGCGATGTGGGTTCCACAAATGCAAATGGGTGCTCGTATTTGCGATAACTGCAGCCCAAGAATACCAGCTGCTGAGAAACCAACCCAAATCAATCCGAAACGCGTTTGAAACTCACCCGAGCCCTCAGGACTCCACACAAGTATAAAACATCAAATAACTCACTTGCATGTACCAAAATAATATCCGGAACCACGACTCGGACACCAAATCACATAGAAAATTACAGTGAACACAAGAATCTCTAGAAGCGCAACCATGCGTCCGATTCCTATCAAATCAACTGGCAAGGACACCAAACTTTGTAGACAAGTTCCAAATGACAAAACAGACCTACTCCAAGTTCCGAAACCAGAATTTGAACCCGATAGCCATACAGGCAAGCCAAATCAACCTAGGAACCTTTGAATTCAATTACGGGCATACGCCTAAGTCCAAAATCACCACGCGAACCTATTGGAATCCTCAAAATACCGTTCATGGGTCATTTTCACAAAGTCAAACCTCGATCAATATTTCCAACTTAAGCTTCTAAACCACAAACCAAAGCATCCAAATCATTTCAAAGCTTACCCGAAATCAAATTAACCATCATAAAACCACAAATACAGATACAGGGAGCTTCAAAAGGGAAATGGGGCTCAAATACACAAGACGACTGGTCGAGTTGTTACAAGAAAGAGAGAAGCAAGGGTGAGCAAATTGACAACTCAAGAGAGGAATAAGGAGAGGAAGTTATTAGTGAAGAGAGTGAGTTCTCGCGAAGTATAAATGAGTGGTTAGAATAATTGAGTAAAGTGAGCTTGAGGCGGAAAATGGAGAGTGAACAAGTGCGATTGAGAGATGAGGAAAAGAAGAGATTAAAAGAATAAAGTGCCGAATAATGGAATATTCTTTTTCAAGCTACCAACTAACTCATTCATTTGCTAGTCTACGTGCTTCAAATGTACAGGTTATTGAAGAAGTACCCATTGATAATTTGGAGCATCAAGTGCATGGAAAATCACATTTTGAAGAAGATTTCAATGATGTAAAGGCCAATGATCCATGGAAGCAAGTGTGAGTTGAAGAAAAATGTGAGCTTGATGATCTCATGTGGTATTATCTTATTGATGATCTTTTTTCACATGCAAATGAAGCTGAACTTGTACTTCAATTTGGTGAGTTTAAGAGTTTAAGTGGAGGTATAACTCAAATTGGAAACGGACATCGCATTGTTAATTAGTCTTTTTATGTGAGAAATTTGTCAAAATGTGATGAAAGTGAGGGACAAGAAAAGTTGAGTGAACAATCACAAGCTTCATAGAGGATGAATGTTGTTCATATTCCAATCCACTAACTCTTTCTTGTTCTAGTGTTGTTTCTTCTTTAATGCAGAAAACTGAGGAAAGAACTTGGAAAGAGAATGATGACGCCCCACATGATGATGAAAGTCTCATCAGGCAAGGTTTTAAAGTATATAAAACTCCATTAGGAAAAGAAATTGGTGAAAACTTTAAAGTGTTTTCTAATTCTTTATGGTTTGATAATATTTATGGAGAAGTTGCAATTGAAAACAATGAGACACATAAAGCTTTTGGAGCCATAAATATTGAGGATATTGAGCTGAATACAGAATATGGTGACTCACGTGTGGAGAAGGATGGGTGCTCACATGGTGCTAACTTCACTATATTATTGTCATGTTTTGAAGATCCTTCTTTTGCAGGTCCATCCAAGACACTTCTTAAGGGAATTACTTTTGATCCATAACTTGACTATGGTATATATAATATTGAGGTTAAGTTGTTTAGAAAGAGCAAATATAGTATGTTTTCTTGGTATTGATTCTTTTTTTGGTCTCGCTGATGATCCTCTAATATTTACCGAGATTATGAATTATGGTTTTCATGCTTGTGATGGTAATTATATTTTTCTCTTGGATGATGTTATGTTTGGATATCTGAAAGGGGTATTTGTGCATAAAAGAAATAAGTGCGTTAAATGGTTTCATGGTCACTACCTTGTGTTATTTTTACCAACTACTTGCTGTGTTTTTATTGTATGCCTACTGATTGTGGTTATCATGTTGGTTGTAGGGTCAATCTCAAGATTTGAGGATGGATCTTATTTAAGAAGGGGATAATGATAACAACTATGGAGGATCAAATCCATTGGAGGAAGTTTAACTTCATTAAAGACCATGAAATTTCAAGGCAAGCTTAATATGCTGCAATGAGCAATTAAAGAGTGTTATGGTGGAGGAAGAGCTCCAGCTTAAAGAAGATATTTTGGTCAAGTATTACAACTATTTGGAGGCCCAAATTGATGTCCAAAGGGAGGTGGAATAGGGCCCAAATCAACCCCAACAAGGAGCAACTTTAGCAACCAAAACTAGTCTTAATTTAATCTAGTTTTTAGAATCTTTCATAAATGCTTTCTTATTGAACAAAGTATGGGTAGTCCTTAATGTTTACTATATTGAACAACGTCTGGGTAGTCTTCAATGACGACTATATTGCACAATGTGATGGTAGTCTTTTATGCACCTAGGGATTTTCTAGCTTATTTATTTATGTTTTGACCGGTCCCCTTCTTTGCTACTATATAATGGGGTGAATTGTTCCTTCATTGTAACTAAGATTGAAGATTAATATTGATATTAGTAGCTTTTTGACTTTGTAGAGACTTTGTAAGATTCTCTTTGGAGTTTGCCCTTTTTGTTCTACCTTGAACCGTTACTTGGATGTCTTTAATGTCAAGCTTCCTTGTTTGAGTTCATCGGTTCAAGTTTTAAATGCTTGAGTTTGTGTTCTTTTGTATCAGGATCCAATCATTTCCTCTTTTAATCTTCTAAGTAAAAATCTTTTGCTATTCGTATTGTTATCACTTACTTTCTTCAAAGTAGGCTTCAACATTTCAAAGTGTCTTTTTCCTCTATCCCTGGCCTCCAAATGCTGAAAAGCTAGCCCAAGAATACTCAACGAGGTTAAATAAATTTATAGGAGTTAACTCTAAATGAAAATGTTTCGATCATTATCAAAATCTTAAAGTCAACAAAAAGTCAACCCCGAACCTACATGGTCAAAACTCAAAATAAAAGTCGGCTCCCGTTGACCCATAAACTCTCAAGCCAATTATGTGATTAATTTTCAAATTCAAGTCCAACTTGGTGTTCAAACCCCAAAATATACTTTATTAACTTTTAATTCAAAGATCCTCTTTTTTTCTTTTAGATTCCTTGATTCAGAGGGCAAAATAATGATAGATCCAAGTAATAATTATATATCTAGATTAGGATTCTTTACCCCAATGATGTAGATGGAATCTCCTTCAAATATCTTCCAAATCCATTTCTATAGCTCCCAAAATAATAAAGTAAAGTCTATGTATGAAATGAGGGTTAAGTAGGCCAAAAACTGAAATTTAAGCAACTGGGAGCTCGTCCATAGCCCTTGTGTCACGAGGGCTCTCATCCATACGTTGCACGCCAGGTTGTGAGCCTCTGTGACCTGGTGTTGACATGTTATTTTTTCTCTTCCAAAATAATACGAACATCGTGAAATTCACCCGACCTCCTTTGGGACTCTTCCAAGCCATCCCTAGTAATTCATATACCCTATACGAACTTGTCCAGGGGCTCCAAAAATATGTGAAAATATCATAACTAAGAACCAAGGTCCAAACCAAACTATGAACTCTCTTTAATTCCTCAAGCTTTAGCTTTCACAAGATACACTCGATCACTGATATGTTGGTATATACCATTTATCTCTTCTTTAATCTCAAGTTTTGCTATGTTTGATTGATAAAATAGTATATTTATTATCGTTTACTTCCATTTTAGCGGTTTTATTTTAGAAGAGATCGAGAAGAAACCAAGTGAAAACAAGTCAAAAAGGAGCTAAAATGAAGACATGAATTCTGACTAGTGAATTACCCTTCGCGAATGCGAAGGTCATATCTCGAACGGGAAGCTTCAGGAGTCAACCCTTTGCGAATGCGAATGTAATACTGCGAACATGAAGCTTTGGGAGTCAAACCTTCACGAACGAGAAGGCATGATCGCGAACGCGATAAAGAACTTGGCAAAAAAATTGGTAGCTCTAAAAATTCACATTCTTTGGTCCCAAACCATTTAATACTCAACCCAACCCATTTGGAAGACATCTTTGGGTGTCTTTGGCATGTCTTTGGACAAAAATACAAGCTTGGAGCTAGGGTTCTTGCACACACACTTGGGAGTTGAATGTTTGAAGACTTTGGTTGAGATTTTCTTACCCATTTTTACTCATTTCTTCATTTCCTTTCTTTGTATTGAATATCTAAGTGTGTAGTATTTTTTTCAATACTTGAAACTTGTTTATGGGAATATTCATTATTAAAGTTTGAATTAAATCATTTGTTGTGCTTATGTATTGAATAATTTTTATTAATATTGAAGTGAGTTAATTGTTTCTTTAATTATTCTTATTCTTTAATGTTTCCAAAGGGATTAGCTGGCCCTAGGGATAGGATTGAACTACTTGTAGCCACATCCGGTGCACTTAATCCTCTTAATTATTTTAGGGATAATTCAATTAGGAAGTCTTGTTAGTCTTCGAAAGAAGCTAATAAATAATTAATATCCGAGGCTAATTAACATAAACTTTCTCATATTTGTAAAATCGTAAAGTACATTGGATCGTTACTTGAGTGTAATTCCCCGTGTATCCATCCTTGTAGCCATTGATTATTTTGCTCCTAGGTTAGTTTATAATTTTGCATTTAGTTATCATATTTTCTTAACACCCTTGTTAGTGTTAGGCTTAGCATAATAAGCGATAATCTCTTACTTGCCTAATAGCCTACATATTGTTCTCTGTGAGATTCGATTAGGACTCATAGTTGGGTAAATTATATTGCATATGACAATGTTCGCTTACTCTTTGAGGAGTGGATTTGGATGTCATCAAATTGGTGCCGTTACCGGGAACAGTTTGGCACATTTATGTTGTTTAAGAATTAAGCGTACGTGCTTTGATTCAAACTTGTAAATATTTGTGTAGTTATTTTTCTTATTGTTTTTTCTCTTAACTTTGTTTACTTTCTTGCTTTTTGAAAAATGGCATCATATAACAAAAATTGGTTGGATGGTAGTTGTTCATATTTTGATGACCCTTGTCCTTATTATGGAGGACCACACTCGTTGCAAAATTGCTTAATTTCCCGAGGGCGGATTGTGTGCACAATTTCAAGCCTATGAGTGGAGTATATGTGATAAATGTGGTGGTCAAAAATTGCCATTTGGGCAATTGTGCTTGTTTTTTCTTCCCTTCCCCGAACCTCCACTATGACGATTATACTTTTGGTTTTGACAATTTTAGGGCTTTGGAAGTGGAAGATAAAAAGCATGGATAAAACAGAGATTTCAAACTCATGATGAAGTGCCTACTATAAGAAGGAACCATAGAGAAAAAAACCTTGGAGGAGGTTTTGAAAACTATTATCTAAAATGATTCGGAGCTTGAATCAAGATTTGAACATCTGCCAACCGACTCATACTTGTTGGTGATGCTGGAAAAAATTTGGAATTAGATTCAACAGGAAAAATTGAAGATATGGTTGAAATTGATTCTAGTTCGGGGGAACAAGAGGATGTCATGATCCGGGCAAAATTTCAACTTGGAGACTTGATGTATCATTTCAAGCATTTTTTGATATTGGAGTTGTGTGGTGATATGGGAATTGAACCACATAAGTCAATGAGGAATTGCGAAGAGGAAAGAACAACGGGAGCACCACTAAAAGCTGGAAGTGCTGAATGAACTAGACGACTTACACAGCCTCTACCATAACGGACTGTCGCTGCAGCGTGACCACCACTAAATCCTCCCATACCACGAGGCCTTTTTGCCTCCCTATCTCCTCTTTCACGGCCCCGCATACCCTCTAACCTTCGAGCAATCTCTACCACCTACTGATATGGGGTATATGCCTCCAACTCTCTAGCCAAGTTGAATCTAATACCATAGTTGAGCCCTTCGATAAATCAACTGACTCGCTCTCTAACTGTAGAAACGAAGGAAGGTACATGCCTGGACAGATCACTGAATCAGACAGCATACTCCAACAGTCTCATAGTACCCTAGTGCAGCTGCTCAAACTCAGCGCACCATGCATCCCGAAGGATCTGAGGAACAAATTCTCTCAAGAAAAACTCTGAAAGCCAATCCCATGTAAGTGAAGTTGCCTTGGCTAGGCTACCCGCCTCGTACGCTCGCCACCACTTATATGCCACTCCCTTTAGCTATAACGTAGTAAAAGCAGCCCCACTCGTCTCCACAAAACCCATAGTGCAAAGAATACAGTGTCACTCCTCCAGAAAACCATGTGCATCCTCTGAAGCCAAACCACTGAAAGTATGAGGGTTGTACATCTTGAACCTCTCGAGCCTAAGCTGCTGCTCCTCAGATGTTGCTGCCCTAACCACAGGCTGAACTGGAGTAATAGGCTGTACCGCTATAACCTTTAGGACTCTGATCAACCTAGACCTGTTGCTCTGTGGTATGGGCCGGTGGAGTCTGTGCTCCTCCCCAGCCCGAGATGTGTTTGGTGCAAGTTGGGTCAACCTTGCTTGAGCTAAGGTACCGAACATGCTCAGAAAAAGAGCGAGGGTCTCCTGAAGTTTTTAGGTGGAAATAGGCGCCTCGGGTGCCTGTCCCCCGACTGGAGCCACTGGTGGCTCCTATATCGCAGTTCGGTCACCTGTTCTAGCTGCACCACATGCCCCTCCTTGGCCTTTACCCTTACCCCGACCCCGACCTCTCGCGGCTCTAGCAGGGGGTGCGAGTGTTTGATCGTCGGATCCAGTGGTGTGTGTCCTCACCATCTGTGAGAGAATAGAAAGTCAAAGATTTAGTTTTCAAAATCAACCAATTCGCACAAATAAGTGAGGTTTTCCTAACAGTTCCGTAGCCTCTCTAAGATAAGTACAGACGTCTCTGTACCCGCTCCGCAAGACTCTACTAAACCTGCTTATGAATCGTAACACCTATGATCATAGAGCTCTAATACCAATTTGACACGACCCCAGTTTTCCTTCGTAGGATGTCGTGATGTCACCTAGTCTCTACGACAAGGTAAGCCTAACAAATAGTAATAACTTGGTAGAAACAATTTATCAAAATACCAAAAAAAGTTGAATACTGATATAACCTTCCGAATCAAAACATAATCTCAATAGTACGCTCCCTAAAACTAGTGGAACTGAGTCATAAGCTCTATCGAATAATTCTAGAATATCTAATACATCACTTTCCAAAAGAAATACAACAGGAAGTAAAAATAAGGAAGGTGACTCTGAGGCTTACGGACATGGAGCAGGTATACCTTGAAGTCTTCCAAGCAACAGCTACAAACAATCTCTAACGACCGGCACGAGCAGACGTACCTGGATCTGCACAAAAAAATGTGCAGAAGCGTAGTATGAGTACACCGCAATGGTACCCAGTAAGTATCAAGCCTAACCTCAATAGAGTAGTAACGAGGCTAGGTCAAGACATCTATTATGATATAAACAAACAATATGAAAATGTAATACGGATTTATAATGAAAAGTGAGGAATAGCTAATACAAAACAAGACAATAACATGCACTAATACCGGAAGTTAAACATGGAAATAGCGTAAAAGAAGCAACTAAAGAGGGCTACAATGATATTGTACGAACAACAACTGCTAGAACAATAAAGAATGAAACAACAAGAAATATTCCCACCAAAACACTTTGCAACATGAAATAAATAGCAAGAATCACAACGAGGTACCGCCTCGTGTTTAATGAAATCAAACCGAGGTACCTCCTCGTATAATCAAGAATCACAACCGCATCATATTCACATTTCTCAATTTCTATCACAATCTTTCCTTATACTGCCACGTGAGCCTTTCATTTGAAATAGGTTTTGGAAATAGTTTTTCGAAATAGCTACATGCACTTTAGTCCACCTTAAGACGCCGCATGGCTTCACGTAGTTTCCCTACAAGCAACACACACATAAGTCCCACCTTATACCCCTGCATGCACATTAACCACATGCCTTATACCGCTGCATGCGCGTCAATATCACATCACAGTAACCACTCGCACCACAAGTGCCCATATATCAAAACTTTCCAACAACAACAACAATACCAATGTTTCCACAACAATAGCTCATGGCTCCACCACAATGTATACAAGAATATCAAGAACAACAATACTGCAAAATGCTCAATAAGATAGATGTCTCAACAATAACTAACTTCACCTCAATGTATTAACGACTTTCACAACTTCAACACCAATTACCTCAACAATGAGAGAAATAATGTATAACCACGATATTAGATAAAACTAATTCACAATAAAAGAGATACCATTTAGCAACGAGTTTCAAATAATGGAAATCAACAAGGTAATGGATAACATGAACAATTACTTCAAGTAAATGATAATCAATAAGGAAAGGGGTAACACGATCAACAATTTCAAAGAATGATAATTAAAAATGAAGATATAGCATGTAACAATAAAATAGGCAACAAATTCAACTAAAGCATGAGAGCAAATGATAAATTAGGAGGTAGAACAAGTATTAATGAAATCATTTAAGGCATGTAACGATAGGGTAACACAAGTACGAATAGATTGACTAAGAATTAGAATGTGATATGGTATTCAATTAAAGCATGAAAATAGTCTAAGTAGCCTAAACAGGTCAAATACATGTACAACCAGTGTACCCACTCGTCCCCTTGCATACATAGATTTTACTTAGCACAGTTGAGTCAAAAAGTACCATTCCTAAGGGGTAGTTCCTCCCACACAAAGTTGGGCAAGACACTTACCTCAACTAGGCAAATTCAACACTCAGAAATAGCATTTCCCTTAAAATCCACCTCCACACGGCTCAAATCTAACCAAAATCGACTCAATATCATCAAAACATGCTAAGGAATTCAATTGTAATAGATAAATTTAAGATCTTTATACTTTTCCCAAAAAGTCAATAAAAAGTCAACAAAAGTCAACGCGGGGCTCGCCTGGTGAAAACTAGGGTCCAATGGTAGATTCCGTCTACCCATGGCCCCACGAGTTTATATATATGATTAGTTTCAAAATTTAGAGTCCAAATCGACTCTCAAAACTCAATTTCTTATTTGTCAAAAACCTTACAAAGTTTAACAAATTTTCATTTTGATTCACATGATTTTGGTGATAAAATCTAAGATATGTTGATGAAATATGATTAGAAATAGATTAGAATAAAATATCCAAGGTTGGTAGGTGAAAATCCCGTCTCCCAGCCCTTGAACAAGCTGCATATGTCGCATTTACGATATAGGGTTTGCATTTGCAAACCCTCGCAATTGCGGACCAGGGCTCGCATTTGCGAACCCTGACAGCCTAAGTCAACATCGCAATTGCGAACTGGAGGTCCCTCACAAAGGTGAACAATTGTTTGCAAATGCGAACTATGCTGGAATCCTGTGGACTTTGCAAATGCAAAGGGGAGGTCTCATTTGCCACAAGTACCCCACCTCTATCAACTTCGCAAATGCGAGCCTGGTGTTCGCATTTGCAACACCTGAGCACCAGACACTAGATTTTTGCCAACTTCCGTCCAAAACACTCCGGAACATGTCCAAAACTCATCCGAGCCCTCGGGGCTCCAAACCAAACATCCACACAAGTCTAATACGAACTCGCTCGCGCGATCAAAACACAAAAATAATATCTAAACTATAAATTGAACTCTAAAATGCATGAAATTCAAGGAAATTTTCAAGAACTTCTAAAATTACAACTAAGCGTCTGAATCCTATCAAATTAACTACAAACGACACCAAATTTTGCAGACACGTTATAAATACTATAAAGGACCTATTCCAAGTCCCAAAATCAAATTTCGAGCTCGATAGCAAAAAATGAACCTACGGTAAAACTTTTTAACTTCTAATTGCCAAATTTCGGCAAATCAACACAAATAAACCTACGGACTTCCAAAATTAATTTCGGGCATACGCCCAAGTCCGAAATCATGATGCGAAGCAACCGGAGCCATAAAAATACAGTTCCGGGGTTGTTTTCACAAAAGTCAAAGTTTGGTCAACATTTTCTAATTTTAAGTTCTAAGTCAAAAATCAAGGGCCCAAATCAACCTGAAAGCTTCCCGGAACGAAACTAACTGACCTTGCAAGTCATAAAATTGTAAACACACAAGTGTGAAGTAATAAAATGGGCAACAGGGTGCAATTACACAAAATGACCGATTGGGTCGTGCTTATACATGTTCACATTACTGTTTTGTACTTGTTGGACTATATGAAACAGAACAGGTTATAGTAGGTAACATTTGTAATTCTTATTTCTTTTACCTCGACGTGGTTAGTTATGATACTTATTGAGTACATTGGGTCGGTAATACTCATCTACACTCTGGACTTAATTGTGCAGATCCAGGTGTGGTGACCAGCTATTAGCATTAAGCTTGCTTGTTGGACTATCTTTGGGAGGCGAGGTAGAGCTGCATCCTTGGTCGTAGTCTTGACTTGTCTTTTCCTTACATACTATTGTTATAGTCCAGACATTGTTATTATTGTCACGACCCCAAATCTCCCACCCTCGGGAGTCGTGATGGCGCCTACTAATGGAAGCTAGGCCAGCCAATAATTAACTTCATTAATGCATTTAACACGTTATTCATAATTTTACAACAAAATTTAATAACAAAAGGCGGAAAATACTTAAATAGCCCCTTGTTTATACAATCCTCCCAAGAACTGGTATCACAGTTTTCATAGACTGTCTAAGAGTACTACATACAATAGTCTTGAAAGAAATAACAAAAATACTGTTTCCGAACTACATGGACTAGCAGTCAAAAGAATAGACAGAGGACACCAAGATCTGCGAACGTCTGCAGTGCTACCTTGGGTCGCCTGAGAATTCACGCAAAAGCTGGAAGTCCTTTACAGTCCGACACCTGCGGCGCTGGTATCTGCACAAAAGAGTGCAGAGTGTAGTATCAGCACAACCGACCCCATATGCTGGTAAGTGCCTGGCCTAACCTCGGCGAGGTAGTGACGAGGCTAGACCGGACTCCAGATAATCCTGTTAAACATAACATACATACATGTATATATATATATACATACAACTATGACAGATAATGAATGTACATCAGCAAAATAAACAGAGAAGTTATATAAATATTGCAATATCAAATCGATGAAATCAGCAGATCAACAACTTTCAAAGAGGATCATTGCCATTTGGCATTCAACGCAACAATATGAAATGCAATCCATCCTGTGACAAGCGTGGCACCAGCTACGGTCTCTCCACCTATACATGTCACAACAATCACATATACAATGTCTCATTACAGACGTGGCACCAGCAACGGTCTCTCCACGTATACAATATCTCATAACGGACGTGGCACCAGCTACGGTCTCTCCACGTATACTATATCTCGTGACAAGCGTGGCACCAGCTACGGTCTCTCCACTTATACATGTCACAGCAATCACAACAACTTCCAACCAATAGACTAATGCATCACATCAACTCCCATGTTGGGAAACAATATCATCAACAACCAACCTGGCCAGGGGAAATAACTTTAACTAGACCACTACTCGACTCATATTTAACTAAATCAATATTAACAATTTACTACTACTTATGTTTATCTATTAACCTTCCCCAACCCATCTATATTTCCATTAAACCTAGACACATTACTATTGTTATGACACCGGACTCTTTTGGACTCTTATGGACTCCTAAGACACTACCCATGACTTAGACACGAAACCTTTAATTATCTATTAACAATTACTTATTCAACTAGTTCATTATCAATCTAAATTAAAATGAAAGAGATGTTCATATCCATAACCATAATCAATAGGAACATTCACAATGTTCAGCTCGTGTACTAGGCGTACCATCCGCCCTCATTTCATAATATCCTATGGCAGGCGTGCCACCCGCCCCACACCTATATCACAATAATAACTCGGATATCATCCGGCAATTGGGAACATAATTACCTTTGCATCTCGGCAATATCACAAATATCGTTCAACAATTAAAATGTTAATATGCAACAATT
This sequence comes from Nicotiana obtusifolia, assembly GCA_002018475.1. NCBI lineage: Eukaryota > Viridiplantae > Streptophyta > Magnoliopsida > Solanales > Solanaceae > Nicotiana > Nicotiana obtusifolia. Next base: position 72,759 of record MCJB01006480.1, read on the forward strand.
ATCAACATACGATCCACGGTCATGTATGACACCAAAGTATAGATACCCGTCACCATACCTATACAATGTTCTCAACGAGAAGCAATTTAGCACATAGCACATAGTTTCTAATTCCTCAAGCTAAGGCTAGAACTGGCACTTACCTCGCTTGGCAATGGGATTCAAGGTTTCGACAAACCTTTGCCTTGAGACCTTGCGTCCGAAGGCTCCAAATCTAATCATAAACAATTTATTACGGTTAATACCCATAATGGACTCCAATTTCCATTGAAATTCACAAACTTTCCGGGTAAAATCCCGAAATTAAACTCAAAATTGACAGTGGGGCCCACTTCTTGTAATCGTACAAAACCCAAAAAATGTAATGACCCATTCCAATACGAGTCCATGCATATAAAATTTGTCAAATTCCGATACCGGATTGACCTTCAAATCCAAATTTTTGTTCTTGGAAGATTTGGAAGAAAAAATCTGATTTTTCTTCCATAGATTCATGGATTCATGATGTAAATGAGTATGGAATAATGATCTATGAAGGATTTATGATAAGGAACAGTTACCCCGATGTTTTCCTTGAAAATCGCTTCAAAAATCGCTTCAATCCGACCTCCCTAGCTCAAGATATGTTAAAATGACCAAAACCCCGTTTTATAGACCCCATTCTGCCTCCAGCGCCATGGGGGGTGCCGGGCGCTGCCCACGGCGCTGCTTCCAGTGGCCTCCGCGACCTTCACTGCCTCGGGCGCTCTGGACGGCGCCGGGCGCTGTCCTGGGGGCTGGAATTTTCCCCTAACATAAAATAGGCATAACTTCTTCATACGATGTCCGAATTGGACGATTCTTTTTGCTATGGCTCTGAAATTTCGATACGGATCTAATTCTTTAAACAAAACTGAATTTGGAGTTCATTTGCATAATATAATACCACTTTTTCTTGAAGGTACGACATCGACACCTTCTTGAACGCCAAAATTAAACTCCATCCACCATCCAAAATCCACCCGAGACCCTCGGGACTTCAACCCCACATGCCAAAATGTCCCATAACATTACCCTCGGGACTTCAACCCCACATGCCAAAATGTCCCATAACATTATTCAAACTTGTTCCAACCTTCGGAATGTTCAAATTAACATCATAACATCAAATTCTCACTGGATTCAAGCCTAAGGACCTCAAAATTTTCTAAATCGCTCTTTTGATCTAAACTCGACCAAACTGTGTCCGAATGACCTGAAACTTTGCGCGCAAGTCATAAATTACATGTAGAAGCTACAGCAACTTTTGGAATTCCATTCCGACCCTTGGATCAAAATCTCGCCTATCAACCGGAAATCGTCAAAATTATAACTTCGCCAATTCAAGCCTAATTCTACACGGGACCTCCAAAACTAATTCCGATCACTCTTCTAAGTCATAAATCCTCTCCCGAAACTAACCGAATCATCGAAATTCACATCCGAGCCTTCTAACTCATAAGTCAACATACGGTTGACTTTTACAACTTAAGTCTTTTTGAAGGAGACTAAGTGTCTCATTTCTTACCGATTTCACTCTGAATGCAACTTATTCAACTTGATTTCATACAATATAGATAACGAAATAAAATGGGTCATCACAAATAGCGACCAAATTTGGTCGCTATTTAACCCAGATTTCTCAAAAGCGACCAACTTTGGTCGCTATTCCATTTAACAAAAATAATTTCTTCAAATATAGTGACCAAAGTTGGTCGCTTATAATGAAAAAAAAATTTAATTCTTGAAAATTGCGACAAACTTTGGTCTCTTATTTTAAAATAAATCAAAAAAATTAATAATATAGCGACCAACTTTGTTCTCCATTTTTCAGATTTTAAAATATAATATTTTCCTTACAGACCAAAGTTGGTCGCTTTTTTATGATTAATAATAAATAAAAAAAATATAATTTACATTTGGAGACCAACTTTGGTCGCCAATATTATATTATTAAAATATTAAAAGCGACCAAAGTTGGTCGCTATTTTTTTTACCCGGAATATTTGGTCCTTTTACCTTAGAGACCAAAGTTGGTCGCTAATAAAATATTAAAAGCAACCAAAGTTGGTCGCTATTTTCTTTACCCGGAATATTTGGTCATTTTACCTTAGAGACCAAAGTTGGTCGCTAATTAGCGACCAACTTTGGTCCCTAAGGTAAAGTGACCAGCTTAATATCGATCAGGCCTGTTTGGTCGCTTTTTGGTTGCTTTTTCGCTAATAAGCGACCAACTTTGGTCTCTTTTCGTGATCGCTTTTTTCCGGATTTCTAGTAGTGAATCAAGAATATAGGCAACGTTAGTACTTTTAAGAATAGAGCCATTTGTGAAAGTTGCATGTTTGCTCGTTTCATTGTATCATATGGATCATGCCAAAGGAAAGAAGGGATAGCCTTAACATACCTTATAAATTCTGTCCAATAAAAATTCTAAACCCAGCTTACTGCACCTTAATCTACAATAATGACAGTGAAGCTATTGTCAAGTTACAAATGACTTTATATAACGAAAGTAACTTAATCTGTAACCAAAAAATGAGAAGCATATCCCCTGATTTTACTGCTCCCTCAAGCCTACTATAGGCGAGACAACAACCCCTAATATACCATAACACACCCAATCAACAAGTTATCAAGTAGCCTGAAACTTCAACGACCAGCGACCAGCCCACTATCCTAGCACATGTGGCGTTTATCCACACCCTTTATATTTCCAAACTCCATAAATCATTAGCACAAGAGGCCAACACGAGTGGACTATAAAACAGTCCGCTAAAAGTAGAATAAATCGAACTCACGACTTTTGATCACCGTCCCGTGAGTTTTAATTATTAGGAAACGAATTTATCAACCTTCCTTGACATTTAAAAGATTAAATACAAAAAGTAGGCATTTTATTAACTATGAAATACCTTCAAAAACTCAAACAACAAAGAAAAAGAGAGTCGTTATAATGATACTTACGTCGTAAGGATCGTTCTAATGTTATCGCTTCTTGATTTCATACCCGGGATGTTAATCTTCTTTGATATCCTTGTAGAGAGCTTAAGGACATGTTTACGGGGTTTCTCTGTTCGTGTTCTATGAAAAATGAAGAGAAAGATGATTTAAAACCTATATATATCAATTTTTAAAAAGTCAAAGAGGTGCTAGCTTGGTACCCTAGCAATAACCCTTATTTAGACACTCATATCTTTTTATCCCGACGTTGTATGAATGAACGGTTAAGAGTGTCAGAAATTACATTCCAAGACCTTTCAATTTGGTATATCAAAAAGACCTCATATAACACATGAAATGTATTGCTCAAAAAGCTTCATTACAAGGCAAATCCTTAGTCCGTTTTTCTGCAACTTAAATCCGATTTTTCCCAAACTTATATATTTTATATTCAAACATCATATGTAGTCATATTATGACTTTACACTCGTTAAAATCATGATTGACAACTCTCATATTTATTATACGTTACCTTATGATGCACAGGGTGTAACAAAATTCAAGTATATTGGGAGAAAATCACAGCTACATTTGACCTAATTTTTAGCATATTTATGAATGTAACTTGTGATGACCTTTGCCAACTTTCGTTCCACAACTCGCTTGACTTCAAAACATAATACACTACTATCATACGGCTAAAATAACTCATAACATAACCTCCTTATCATGTTAAGCACCCTATTCTTATCCCAAGAGTACATGTTATAATATTCCCAACTTATCGACTTTCGACGAAACTTATTTTCTTCAGTTTGTTTAGCTTCTAAGTATTTCAACCCTCTTGGTACTTGTTATCCATGATCTTAAAGATTTGTAACCTCCTAGGTAACATGGTTAACTTACCTAATGTACTTTCAGAAATGATCTCATTTCTGAGTTTACATCAATTGTCTTACGACGTACTCTTACATACGAAAACGTGGGGTGTAACAAATGCAATATGGATGGAGAAAAACAAAAGAATTTTTGAGAAGAGAGCCACTGAATGGCAAAGCATCACACGAGAGGTTGCATACATTTGCAACATCAGAGCTTCAGAAGGAATAGGGAACCTAATTCAAAGTTTTATGATGTAAAGTTTGCATTCTGTATTAGCGTTCTTTAATGTGAGCTTAGGGAGTACTTATGGACATGAAGTCTTTAGAGATCGTTTCTTTTTCCTTTGAATAGCCAACTAAGCTATAGTTGTGCTAAAGTTTTCTATTGTTTCAAAACCTCTGGTGATTAATAAAATTATTAGTTACCCAAAAAAAAAAAGAAGAAGATGGGGTATTATCACTTCTAGTTCGCGCCAAAAACTATTTACATTCAGTAGCCGAAAAAGTATGTAAAATTTATATATTTTTTGTATATAACATACAGAATGTATATATATACAAAAAATATAAAAAAATAGTTTTTGGCTATTATTTTTAGAGTGGCTACACAAAATCATTTTTCGAAGAAGATGGACTGTGTTGTCTTGGGCTCAACATCCACTCAAACAAGACGTTAAGAGTCATATTGATTCTTCTCGATAAGTAGGGACAAGGAATGAATGCACCTTTATCTCTGATGAATAAAAAAAAAGAAGCAACATTCGGGGGCGACTCAAATACATGTGGCCTATTGCCAAAGTTGAATATGAGGCCTAAATTTTGGAACCGACCCTGCCAATATATAATCAAACAACAATAAGAAAAACTACAAAATTGAAAACCTATAGCTTACCACTTAGAGAGCACTTTTTCATTTTGTCATCTTTTAGTATCCTTGGCAATGGCATATGTCTGGAAGAGGACTAAAAATGGTGTCTGAAGCTATATTTTTGGGTCTTGGGACTTTTATCAACAATTGGGCTTGGGCACAGTCCAACTTGAAGGCGGTAGTTAGTAACCCAACAACTATTAGGAGTCCAAATAGAGTTATTTTCTATTTTTCCTAAAGAGTCAACTGTGGCCAATAGATTATTCTAGAAGTAGCTAGGTGTCCAGGTATTAGAGGTTTGTCAGAAGGGGGCCCATCTTTCCATTTTAGGAATGAATATATCATTACTTGGTTTTGTATGAGAATATTTAGCCTTGATAATGAAAGCTTATCTTTTCTTTTGATTTCTTTTTTACTATTTTATTGCTTTTCTTAATCAAAAATATCCAAAAATATCAAAAGTGTAACAATTTTGGTATCAGAGCGGTGGTCTTGGCATCGTGATGGGAGATCCTGAGCGGAATTCTTCTATTGAAGAAGGATTAAAACCATTGGAAAGCAAGTTTTTGTCTTTTGCAGTAGAAACCAACGCAAAATTTGAAAAAATAGATTATCGTCAGGCTACTTTTGAGTCAAAAATGTTAGAATTTGCAGCATCATCAAAATGGGTGGAAGAGATGATAGGAAAAATGGCTTGTGGGAACCATGCTGAACCTTCACATACCTCTAATCAACCAGCTTCTCTTTTTCAAACTACGACCGACACAACGGCTAGACCATCGGTGATAGCTGGAGTTCTTCGAGCTCACAGCGTTGCCTACTCGTATCAAGGATCTGTGGCGATGCGAGAAATGTTGATGTCACCCCGGCTTTGTATGGTAACCCTCCAGTAGCAACCTTCGCTCACTCCGAACCTCCTATTTCAACACCCCTTAACCCTTCAGCTATGACTTTTACACTACCCAGATCCATTCCTGTTTCGTTGACCCCAAATGTTACTCATACAGGTAACATGCCCATCACATATTTTACTACACCTTCATATCAACCAGCTATCCCTTTTGGCTCTATTAATCCCTTATCTTTGGGTTGGGTTTCTGGATCTCACCCTGGGCCAGCCCAGCACAATAATGCTTCCGAATTGCCTAAAACAAAGTTGTCTTTTCTAGTGTTTGATGCGTATAACCCAACTAGTTGGGTCATTCGTTGCCAAATTTTTTTGATCTATATCAGGTCACGGAGGATGAAATAATGACTTACATTGCAATTCATTTAAGAGATTTTGTGGATAACTGGTTCCGTAGTTATGTGGCTGACAAGGAGGGTAAAGTTACATAGGCTAGTTTTTGTGAGGATGTTTGCCTAAGGTTTGGTAATACTAAACCTATGTAGGTGGAATTGCAATTTAACCGATTTGACCAGATTACTGGTGCTGAAAGTTACATTGGTAAGTTTGAGAAACTTCGTTGCTTAGTGTCATTGGTGAACCCGTCCCTTAAGGAACCTTATTGTCACGACCCAAATCCCAAACCCGGTCGTGATGGTGCCTCTCGTGAAGACAAGGCCAACCAATTAAGAACCATAACTCATTTTAAGCAGTTAATACAGTACTTACATATTTTAATAATAGCAAATTGCGGAAACATAACTAACCATCCCAACAACAGCCCAAACCGGGGTGTCACGATGTCATGAGCAGCTAATGAAATCCTAATAACAAGACTACTATTACAATATCTCTGGCACAATTGTTTGAAGAAAGTGGAAACAACAAGATAAAAGAGATACGGGGCTGCGGACGCCAACAGCTACCTCGTAGTCTCTGAATCACCACTCGGACAGTCGTAGTCAATGCCTCGGAGCGGAATCAATAACGCCTGAATCTGCACACATGGTGCAGGGAGTAATGTGAGTACTTCCAACTTAGTGAATAATACATATAAATAATGACTGAAAGTAAGGAAACACATAGAGCACAAGGCAATGCATTATGAAGCAGTAAACCATTATTTGAAAACAGTAAATCAGTAAGAAATCATTTAAAAATCTTCCCAGCTCTGGTTACCAGTTGCCATTGTTACCAACTGTAACATCCCTGGGCTCAGTATCATTTAAAACAGTAAAATCTCCCCAGCTCTGGTTACCAGTTGTCATTGTTACCAACTGTAACCTACAGTTGTCATTGTTACCAACTGTAATATCTCTGGGTTCAGTATCAATCTCGCAGCTCTGGTTACCAGTTGTCATTGTTACTAACTATAACCTACAGTTGTCATTGTTACCAACTGTAATATCTCTGGGTACCCTGCGCTCACTGGGGGTGTACAGACTCCGGGAGGGGCCCCTTACGGCCCAAGCGCTATATCAAGCCACATCGTGGCATACATCTAGGCCCTCGGCCTCATATCAATCAAGCCACCTCGTGGCGTATATAAAATATCTCAGGCCCTCGGCCTCATATCACTCAGTAAAACCTCACATCTGGCCCTCGGCTGCACTCAGTCGAAAAATCATTACAAGCCCCTCGGGCATAGAAAAATAGTAGTTCTCAGCCCAAAACATCATTTAAAATATTGTGTAAATCTCAAAGCTGAGTAAAAGTGGCTGAGTTGTAAAAAAGTGGAGACAACATGACTGAGTTCAAGTAATAAGCACAAATAGTGAGGAAATAGTGATAAAATCCCCGAAGGGTTCAAACCATTGGCACAAAGCCCAAATATGGCAATCATCCCAAACAAGATGGTAACAAGTAATTTTTAATCAAATGCATAGTAAAATCATCAATCGAGATGGACCATGTCACAACCCCCAGTAGTAAAAGACCCCACGCTCATCATCGAGCGTGTGCCTCACCTCAATATAGCACTACGATGTGCAATTCGGGGTTTCAAACCCTTACAATATTATTTACAATCACTACTCACCTCAAACCGGCTAAATCTCTAGCCCACGACGCCTTTGCCCTTCGAATTGGCCTCCACATGCGTCGAATCTATCCAAAATTAGAACTAATATGTCACAATGTGTTGGGGGTAACAAAGCCCACGCGAAAACAATCAATAAATGCTAAGAAATTCCGAAATTAACAAAAACCGAGCCCCGGGTCCACTTCTCGAATTTCAATAATTTTTCACCTTAACGGGTTCCTTATCTTCCCACGAGTTCAACCATACAAGATTTATCGAATTCCGACATCGGTTCGACCTCCAAGTCTTAAAATCAAAACTTAAGGGTTTTTCACAATTTTCTCCAACTTAAATCACCAATTACATACTAGAATGGCAATAGGTTTGAGTAATTTGACCAAGATTGAGTTAAGAACACTTACCCCAATGTTTCTCTCGAAAATCTTCCAAATATCCTTCAAGATTTTGCTTCAATCCGATTCCCTAGCTCCAATTATATTCAAGATGGTCAAAACCCCCTTCTTTAAGAATTTGTTCAAGAAAATCTCTTTTGGATGTAGTTTTGAGGTTGATTTGCGTTGATTTTATGGTGTTTGGAGGTGTTTCTCTTCGTGGGTAACGAAAATGGGTTTTGCATGGTAAATGGGCACTGATTTCTATTCATAAAGGGGTCAAAAATCGGAACAAATAAAACTTTCAGGTGTTGAAAATGCTATAGCATTTCGCGTAGCAAAATCAACAATGCTATAGCATTCTGGTCGCATTTCTGACATTGATTTTGTCCCAGAAATCTGTTACACTTTGCTATAGCATTTCACGTAGCAAAATCAACAATGCTATAGCATTCTGGTCGCATTTCTGACATTGATTTTGGTCCAGAAATCTGTTACACTTTGCTATAGCATTTCGCGTAGCAAAATCAACAATGCTATAGCATTCTGGTAGCATTTCTGACATTTATGCAGATTTTCCTTTCCAACGATGAAATGGTTCACTTAACCACCCCAAACTCACCTGAGGCCACTGGAACCTCAACCAAAACACGCCAACATACCCCATAATATTATTCAAACTTGTTCCAACCTTTGGAATGCTCAAAACAACCTCTCAACGCCAAATTCGCATCGGATTCAAGCCTAATGAAACTAACAAATTCCAACTTTTACATTCGATGCCGAAACCTATCAATCGAGTCCGATTGATCTCAAATTTTGCATACAATTCATAAATGACATAACGGACCTATGAAGATTTTCAGACCTGGATTCCGACCCCGATATCAAAAAGTCAACTCCTCGGTCAAACTTTCCCAAAAATCTTCTATTTTCCAACATTCGCCAAAATGCGTTGAATTGTCCTACGGACTTTCAATTTCAAATACGGACATATGCCTAAGTTCGAAATCACCATACGAAGCTATAGCAACTTTCGAAATTCCATTCCGACCCTCGGATCAAAATCTCGCCTAACAACCAGAAATCGCCAAAATACTAACTCCACCAATTCAAGCCTAATTCTACACCGGACCTCCAAAACCAATTCCGATCACACTCCTAAGTCATAAATCACCTCCCGAAGCTAACCGAATCATCAGAACTCACATCCGAGCTCTCTAACTCATAAGTCAACATCCGATTGACTTTTTCAACTTAAACCTTCTTAAAAGAGACTAAGTGTCTCATTTCTTACCAAACCCACTCCGAATGCAAACTACTCAACTCGATCACATAAAACATGGAGAACGAAGCATAATGAAGCATAAATGGGAAAAACGGAGCGGTAACTCACGAGACGACAAGTCGGGTCGTCACACTTATTTTGTGACTTATTTTATTGGAGGTTTGAAACTAGACATTCAACCATTAGTGCAATGGGAAAATCCTCAATTGTCGTTAGAGTTTTACCAGTGCGCTAAATTTCATGAGCAATCCTTTAACTCTCTCTAAAAACAATTATCCCAGTTCTCCTATAAATTTACCTATACCAACAACTGCTTCTTTCACTGCCGCCAGCCCAATCCCACCAACAATCTAGAATGGCCCAAGTTGACAAAACTAGTGCAACCACGAATAAAAAATTATCCTTTGAAGAATGCAAAGAGAGGAATTTGTGTTATAAATGCTACGAGCAGTATGCTCTAGGTCACAAGTGCAAGCCCAAAACAGTCCATGCAATAGAAGAAGAGGAATTTTCCTAAGCATCATTGAGCCAGTGCATGAAGTTGGGCCAGAAGCTCAAGATCAAGGGGGATTGTCATTAATGGTTTTATTGGGCCACAGTAAATCTCCATCAACTATTAAAATAATTGGTTAGGCCAAGAAATAGAGGTTTGTAGTGCTGATTGATAGTGGGTCCACCACTAGCTTTGTGGATCCACGCGTGGTTAAATCTCTATCAGCTCAGGTGGAAAATTTGACTAGGCCCATGAGAGTGAAGGTAGCTAATGGCCAGTTCGTCCTAAGCACTCAAATTTGTCGCGATTTTAAATGGCAAATGCAAGAGGTTGAATTTATATTCGACCTTCGTTTACTTGAGATTAGCAGCTGTGATTTAGTGTTGGGTATGGATTGGATCGATTTAGTGGCTCCAATTATGCTAAATACTAGACCATTGGGAATTTCATTCATTAGAGATTCCCAAGTGATTCACCAGCTCAGTGATATCAACCCAGACAAATTAAAGACACTAGAAGTGAAGGAAATATGGAAGTTGCTTCATAAAGGGCAATGCAATTATGTGGCGCAACTAATGATGGTAGAGTCCAAGGGGGTTGACAAGCCGAATCCAGCAGAAGTGGAAACATTGTTGGTCCATTACCTAGAATTGTTCAAAGAGCCCACTGAACTTCCCCCAGCTCGCAAGTGTGATTACTCCATTGAGATAATCCCTTGATCCAGCTCAGTCAATCTCAGACCTTATCGTTACTCTTTTGAGTAGAAAAATGCGATAGAAGAGATTGTGGCAGAAATCCCAAACAGTTCTACTGATGAAAAAGAAGGACTCTAGTTGGAGGTTATGCGAGGATTATCGTAGGTTAAATAAGATCACAATCAAAAATAAATACCCTATACCAGTGGTGGAGGACTTGTTGGACGAGTTACATGGAGTCCAATATTTTCAAAGCTAGACTTGAGGTCCGGCTGCCATCAAATTAGATTAAAAGAAGGTGATGTGCCAAAGACTGCTTTTCGGACCCATCATAGGCTATGGAAATTTAAGGTGATGTCCTTTGGGCTCACTAATGCACCTTTTCTCAAAAAGTTCGTGTTTGTCTTTTTTGATGACATTCTTATTTACAGAGCTAACCTATATGAACATGCGCCTCATTTGGAAATTATTTTTGATCTGCTGAGGTCTAACAAATTGTTAGCCAGGAAATCCAAGTTTATTTTTGCTCAATCAAAGGTGGAATATCTTAGTCACATTATCGGTGCAAAGGGGGTTAGCACCGATGAGAACAAAGTGGAAGCTATGCTACAATGGCCTCAACCTAAAACCATCAAGGAATTAAGAGAATTTTTAGGCCTTACTGGTTATTAGCGCAGGTTCATAAAAGACTTCACATTGATAAATAAACCATTAACTAATTTTCTCAAAAAGGAAAATTTTGTTTGGAATGAAGAGGCTACTCTAGCCGTTGAGGATTTAAAGCTGGCTATGGTAAATGGCTCGGTGCTGGCCTTGCATAACTTTTGTATTCCAATCGTGGTAGAAGTAGATGCAAGTGGGAGAGGAGTGGGAGCTGTTCTTACTCAAAATGGAAGACCAATCGCTTATTTGAGTCAAGCATTGAGTGCTAGGCACTTGGGTCTTTCAACATATGAAAAAGAGTTGGTGGCCTTACTTATTTCTGTGGATAAGTTGCATCATTATTTACAACCAAGTCATTTTATCATTAAGACTGACCACTTCAGTTTGAAATTTTTGAAGGAATAGAGGATCACCACTTCACTTCAACAGAAGGGAGTTACCAAGCTTATGGGTCTACGTTATGAGATATAATATAAAAAGGGAGTAGAGAATGCTGCGGCTGATGCTTTGTCAAGAAAATTTGAAGAAGCTGATTGTTGTGGACTCACAGTTGTACAATCTAAAAGGGTCACCGAGATTATGGAAAGCTACAATGGTGACAAGAGGATGCCAGAGTGCACGACTTTGCTTAGACCCTAACAGTTACCCTTACATCCATTTTCAACAAGGAATATTGGGGCATCAAGGTCGTGTTTGTGTGGGCAGCAATGGTCAACTAAGGTCGAAATTAATCTCTGAACTTCATTCATCACCATGGGGAGGTCATTCGAGAGTATATGCCATGCAGAAAAAGATAAGACAATTATTTTAATGGACTAACTTATTACAAGATGTCAATAATTTTGTGAAAGAATGTTAAATTTTTCAGAGGTTCAAGGGAGAAAATATACCATATCCAGGGCTATTGCAACCACTTCCAATTCCCAATAGAGCATGGGAACACTTGGCTATGGACTTCATCAATGGCCTGCCCAAATTGAAAGGAAAAGATTCAATTCTTGTGGTAATTGACAGATACACCAAATTTGCACTCGTTTTTGCAACTACACACCCCAATGATGCTACCCAAGTTTCACACGTTTTTTTAAACAATGTGTGCAAATACACGGGCTTTCTAGCTCAATCGTGTCTGATAGAGACCCCATTTTCCTAAGTACTTTTTAGAGGGAGCTGTTCAAAGGTTTACAAGTCCAATTAAAGCCCAACACCACATATCATTCTCAAACGGATGGGCAATAAGAAAGGCTCAACAGATGTATCGAATCCTACCTTACGTGCATGACTGGCCATAAACCATCAGAGTGGAGCAAGTAGCTTCCTTTAGCTGAATTCTGGTACAACTCCAATTTTCAATCAGCAATTGGCATGACGCTCTTCAAGGCCTTGTATGGTTATGAACCTTCGCAACCCTCTTTTGAATTGATAGCACAGTCCAAATTAGTGGAGGTTGATCAAATGCTCTGAGACAGGAAATTGATGAGTAAAGTTCTTCATGATAACATTACAAAAGCACAAAACCATATGAAACACAATGCGGATGACAACAGAAGTGAAAGAAAGTTCGAAATTAGTGATTGGGTGTTCTTAAAGTTACAACCATACTGTCAAACCTTCGTAGCAGTAAGGAGCCTATCAGCTCGATTTGTTGGCCCATACGAAGTAATTTGTAAAATTGGTGAAGTTTCTTATGAGCTCCGATTGCCCGCTGGTTCAAAAATTCATCCCATTTTTCATGTGTCACAGCTTAAGAAAAAGGTCGGAGATAAGGTATTGCATCACACGATCCTCCATATTGCACTTCTGAGGGCCAGATTTTGACTGAACCCATGGCCATTCTAGAAAGGAGAATGGTGAAAAAAGGTAACAAAGATGCAACACAAGTCTTGGTTCAATGGGCAAACTTGTCCCCAGATGAAGCGACTTGGGAAGACTTAGAATTTCTGAAATCAGTTTCCCAATTTTTAACCTTGATTCGTCATCAAGGTTCTTAAAGGGAGTGGAATGTCGGGAAGAGGACTAAAAATGGTGTCTGAAGTTATATTTTTGGGTCATGGGACTTTTATCAATAGTTGGGCCTGGGCGCAGCCCAACTTGAAGGCGGTAATTAGTAACTCAATAGCTATTAAGAGTCCAAGTAGAGTTATTTTCTATTTTTCCTAAAGAGCCAGCTGTGTCAATAGATTTTTCTAGAAGTAGCTAGGTGTCCAGGTATTAGAGGTTTGTCAGAAGGGGGTCCATTTTACCGTTTTAGGTATAGATATATCAGTACTAGGTTGTGTATGAGAATATTCAGCCTTGATAATGAAAGCTTGTCTTTTCTTTTGATTTCTTTTTTATTGTTTTATTGCTTTTCTTAATAAAAAATATCCAAAAATATTAAAAGTGTAACAACGTATATTTGACGGCTCAACTAGATGTCCAATTGATATATCTTCCAATTGAGGATATAATTTCATATACCCAAGCCTTAAATTGGAGAACAATTTAAAAAATTCAGCACATCGCACAAATTTATGAACTCAAAAATAAAGACAATAAATTGAAGAATGAAAAAGTTGTTAACAGGAATGCATATGCGAAACCAAAGAGAGTATAACCATGAACAACCTTTTCATCTTTAAATTCTCTGTGCTTCTCATATTGTTGGCTACAAGTCCTTTTGTAGGGTTTCAATGTTCATGAAAAGCTTTCATGGACCCATGAATACTTTTGAAAAGACTCTAAATTATAGGTCATATTTATCCACTTCTTGCCACCTAACTTTTCACTGTCAGCACTCAATAAAATAGTTGCAAAAACCAAACCAAACTTAACCTTGTCTTCATAATTTATTTTGGGGGAAATTGTTCTATCTAGAAGCTTGTCTCTTGTATATTTTCCAGAGCCATTGCAGAATCTTTTAAAAAATGCTTTAATATTATCACTATTTTTGAATCATTCACTTCCTTACTAGTAGGTTTAGTTGTGACGACCCGATAGGTCGTTGGTACTAGCCCTCTTTTCTATGTTACAAGACTTCCCGTAGTTTTATTTGATGATATATGAATTGCGTGCTGTCACGACCCGGATTTCCCACCCTCGGGAGTCGTGGTGGCGCCTACTAGTGAAAGCTAGGCAAGCCAGTGAATCGGACTAACTACCACATTTCTTTTTATGAATTCATTACATCACAAATGCATCAATTGAAAAGCAGTAATTCAATAAGCGAAATAAACGCAAAGTTAATACTTTACACAACTATCTCCGATAAACTATCCACAACGGTCTACCCAAGATCTGGTGTCACAGGTTCACAGACTATTTAAGAGTACTACAAACAGGGTCTGAAGAATATAACAAAATGCTGTTTCTGGATTACATAGGAGAAACAGATACAAGAAATGGACAGGGGACTCCAAGGTCCACGGACGTCTGCAGAACTACCTTGGGTCGCCTGAAAATCAAAGGCTGGAAGCTTCCTACTGTTCGTAGCCTGCGGCACTGTGATCTGCACAAAAGAGTGCAGAGTGTAGTATCAGCACAACCGACCCCATGTGCTGGTAAGTGCCTGGCCTAACCCCGGCAAGGTAGTGACGAGGCTAGGACCAGACTCCAGATAAACCTGTACAGTTATAAACATACATGTATCTACAGCAAATAATGGAAATACATAAACAATTTTAACGGGGGAAAGAAAGCATACATCGGAACGGCAGACAAATAACGCAAAAGGAATCATCAAAGAGTAAGAAGGAGAACATCAATTCAGCTTTTAACACAAACGAAATGAAATACAGTCCACCCTTTTTCCTCCAGTAACCTCTTGTTGCAGGCGTGCAACCCGTTCCCACTTACAGTAACCTCTTGTGGCAGGTGTGTCACCCGCTCCCACATACATCACATCCCGTGGAAGGCGTGCCACCCGCTCCCACTTACATTATATACTGTGGTAGGCGTACCACTCGCTCCCACTTTCATAATATCTCATGGCAGGCGTGCCACCCGCTCCCACTTTCATAATATCTCGTGGCAAGCGTGCCACCCGCTCCCACTTTCACAATATATCGTGGCATCCCACTTTCATTATCACAACATTCACAAGAAGTCCCGGCAAGGGAAAAAAGCAACATAACAACTTCCCAACAAGGGAACAAACAACAGCAAAACAATCATCCTGGCCAGGGGGAAATTTAGCTATAAGCAAACCAAACTTGACGTCTATTTAGCCTAATCAATATCAGTACTCAATTACAGTCAATATCCTACAACTAACCTCCCAAACCAATTATCTTTTCGTTGACTCTAGAGACGACTTTACTAATGTGACACTGGACCCTTTAAACTTCTAACGGACTCCTAAAACACTACCCACAATTTTGACACTGGACCTTAT
The DNA here is from genome assembly GCA_002018475.1 of Nicotiana obtusifolia. Classification (NCBI taxonomy): domain Eukaryota; kingdom Viridiplantae; phylum Streptophyta; class Magnoliopsida; order Solanales; family Solanaceae; genus Nicotiana; species Nicotiana obtusifolia. Next base: position 88,275 of record MCJB01006480.1, read on the forward strand.
CGACTCCTAACAATTCTTACTCAACTAATCTAGTCGACCATCAACTTTATGCCGAATAGAAGAAACTTTGCTGTAGGCGTACCACCCGCCCTCAATTCACAACATCTTGTGGCAAGCGTGCCACCCGCTCCCACATGCAACACATCATAACAATTCAAGGAAAATATTCAACAATTTGAAACAATAATCACACAACGATTAACCATATACGACCCACGTTCATGCGTGACACCAACATATAGACACCCGTCACCATGCCTATACGTTGTTCTCAAGAAGGAGCAAGTTAGCAAACAAGACACGATTTCTAATTCCTCAAGCTAAGGTTAGAATGAACACTTACCTTGCTTTGCAATAACTTCCTAGACTTCCAACAATTCTTCGAGCCCAACCTTTTATGGATGCTCACGAACTTCAGGCGAACTCAATTGGAGCTAACAAGCTACAACTTGGTAGGGTGTCTTAACTCAACTGCAATTCTTGGCATAATTTGCAGCAATTTGAGCTGGGTCTTTAGTGTTAGAGAGTGGGGTTTCTTGTAATAGATGTTGGGGTTTGAAGGGAGTGATTCTACGGTTGCTTTTCAGCTTAAATTGGGGCCATTCCCAGCGAGTTACAGCTGGTTCTTGGTGGGTTTAAGTGGGTAAAGCTGGGCTGGTAAATGGGAGGTTGATTACTATATTTTGGATATGTTTTTCACGGGTTTTGGGTTGTTTCAAGGTGATTTTGGAGGTTGATTTGTTGGGGTTTGGGTGTGTTTTGGAGAGGTTTCTGAGGTAATTGACGAAATAAGGGGGGTTTTTGCATGTTAGGGTTCCTAGTTCCTATTTATAGTGAGTCAAAATTCGGAACAAAATAAAAGTTCAGGTGTCCAGAATGCGATAACATTCTGGTCGCAAACTCAGCATGCGGTCCGCTTTTGGACCGCATTTCTGGCATGGCATTTGGCCCAAAACTCTGCCTCACTCTGCGATCTCACTGTGGGATTTGCGGTCCACATTTTAGAAATGCGGTCCGCATTTCTCACCGCATTTTTGACACAAAACTTGCCTAGTTCTCTGTTCCACTCTGGGACGCAGGCAGCGTGATTTGCGGTCCGCATTCCTGAAATGCGGTCCGCATTTCAGACAGCATTTCTGACATGAACCTTTGCCCAGAAATCTGTCCAAGTATGCGACGCCCATGTAAGATATGCGGTCCGCATGTCTGAAATGCGACCGCATATCCTGCATTACTTACCTTTTTGAACTCTTTTCTTAATTATTGAATTCTTATACCTCATGCCCTGCAAAAATGTTAAAATTGCATAATTACAAAGAGGGATTTGCACTTAAAACAAGCCAAGTCCAAACAATTAGTATCTTATGTGTTTCTACAACACATCAGGCCGTTACATTCTCCCCCTCTAAGACAACCGTTCGTCCTCGAACGGACAGGATAAAGAAGTACTTGAGTCGGGAAAAAGATGTGGATAACGGCTCCGCATATCAGACTCGGACTCCCAGGTCGATGCCTCAGATGGCTGACCTTTCCACTGAACACGAAACGAAGGGAAACTCTTCGACCTCAGCTGACAAACTTGCCAGTCTAGAATAGCCACCGGTTCCTCCTGATAAGACAAGTCCTTGTCCAGCTTAACGGTGTTGAAATCTAGCACGTGAGTTGGATCGCCGTGATATTTTCGGAGCATGGACACATGAAAAACCGGATGCACGACTGATAAGCTTGGCGGCAATGCAAGTCTATAAGCCACCTCCCCCACTCGATCAAGAATTTCGAACGGACCAATGAACCTAGGGCTAAGCTTGCCCCTCTTCCCAAATCTCATCACGCCTTTCATAGGCGACACCCGGAGTAATACCCGCTTACCAACCATAAAAGACATATCTCGTGCCTTACAATCCGCATAGCTCTTTTGCCTGGACTGAGCTGTACGAAGCCTTTCCTGAATGATTTTGACCTTGTTCAAGGCCTCCTGAACCAGATCTGTGCCTAACAACCGAGCCTCTCCCGGCTCAAACCACCCAACCGGAGTTCGGCACTGCGTACCATATAAAGCCTCATAAGGAGCCATCTGAATGCTCGACTGGTAGCTGTTATTGTAGGCGAACTCTGCTAATGGCAAAAACTGGTCCCACGAACCTCCAAAGTCAATAACACAAGCTCGGAGCATATCCTCCAATATCTGAATAGTCCGCTCGGACTGTCCGTCCGTCTGAGGATGAAATGCTGTGCTTAATTCAACCTGGGTGACCAACTCCCGCTGAACTGCCCTCCAGAATCGCGAGGTAAACTGCATACCCCTGTCCGAAATAATAGATACCGGCACACCATGAAGGCGAACAATCTCCCGAATATAAATCTTGGCTAACCTCTTAGATGAATAGGAGACTGCCACAGGGATGAAACATGCTGACTTGGTCAGCCTGTCAACAATGACCCAAATTGCGTCGAACTTTTTCCGGGTCTGCGGAAGTCCAACAACGAAATCCATAGTGATCCATTCTCATTTCCACTCGGGGAGTTCAATTCTCTAGAACAGTCCACCAGGTCGCTGATGTTCGCACTTGACCTGCTGGTAATTCAAACACCGAGCTACGTACGCAGCTATATCCTTCTTCATTCTACGCCACCAATAATGCTGTCACAATTCCCGATACATCTTTGCGGCGCCCGGATGAATAGAATACCTGGAGCTATGGGCCTCTTTAAAAATTAACTCCCGAAGTCCCTCTACATTGGGCACACAAACTCGACCCTGTAATCTCAAAATTCCGTCGTCGCCTAAGGTGACCTGCTTGGCACCCCCTCGCTGCACCGTGTCCCTAAGTACACACAAAGAGGATCATCAAACTGTCGATCACGTATTCGTTCCAACAATGAAGAATGAGCGACTGTGTAAGCTAATACCCGATTCGACTCAGAAATGTCCAATCTCACAAATCGATTGGCCAAAGTCTGAACGTCCAAAGCAAGTGGTCTTTCACTAATAGGAATATAGGCAAGACTGCCCATACTGGCCGAGTTTTTACTCAAGGCATCGGCCACCACGTTGGCCTTTCCTGGATGGTATAAGATAGTGACATTATAGTCCTTTAACATCTCCAACCACCTCTTCTGCCTCAAATTTAGCTCCTTTTGCTTGAACAGATACTGAAGGCTTTTATGATCTGTGAACACCTCACACGGCACGCCATATAAGTAGTGCCTCCAAATCTTCAAGGCGTGAATTATGGCTGCCAATTCTAAATCATGCACCGGATAGTTTTTCTCATGAACCTTCAACTGCCTCGAAGCATAGGCAATGACCTGAGCTCTGCCTCGGTCCGAGCTGGAAAAGCATAAGATCGGGGCTGAGCCCCACCACCCTGAGCCACATCTCTAGGACGGCCTGCTGCTGGCTGGCCCCCACCTCTGTCGACCTGAGCTCCACCTCCAGTACCCCTACCTCTACCTCTAGCACCTTTTCCCCCACCTCAAGCTAGCTGGGCGGGCTGCGGAACATCTGGTGCCTGTGTCATAACATGGGAATCCTGGTGTGGCGAATTGCTTAAAGCACGACGGCAATACCTAGCAATGTGCCTCGGGTCACCACACATGTAACAAGCTCTGGGCTGCCGACTCTGGAAACTCTGTAGCGGTTGTGCACTGATAGACTGCTGATCAAAATACTGCATCTGAGAATCGCGGTTACCTGAAGCACCGTGAGAAGCCTGGAGAGCTGACTGAAAGGGCCTAGGAGGATGGCCTCTGCCATATGAATCTCTGCTTCCAGATGAAGTACCAATGAATCTGCCCGAATGACGGGGTCTCTTATCTAACCCATGACCACCTCCATGTGACAGAACCATCTCGACTCTGCAAGCCACATTTACCGCCTCCTGGAATGTAATCTCACTACCAGTCTCCTTAGCCATCTGAAGGCGAATCGGCTGGATGAGACCGTCAATAAATCTTCTCACCCTCTCCCTCTCTGTAGGAAGTATGATGAGAGCGTGTCGAGCCAAGTCGATGAACCTGGACTCATACTGGGTAACTGTCATGGACCCCTGTTGAAGGCGCTCGAACTGCCTCCGATAAGCCTCTCTCTGAGTAACGGGAACAAACTTCTCCAGAAACAACTCTGTAAACAGCTCCCAAGTCAAAGATGGCAAACCAGCTGGCCTAGTCAAGCAATAATCCCTCCACCAAGTCTTCGCGGACCCGGACAGGCGAAATGTCGCGAAATCTACCCCGTTGGTCTCAACAATGCCCATATTCCTGAGGACCTCGTGGCAGCTGTATAGGAAGTCCTGGGGATCCTCCGAAGAAGCACCGCTGAAGGTAGTGGTGGAGAGCTTGGTGAACCTATCCAGTCTCCACAAAGCATCGGCGGACATGGCCGCCCCGTTGCTGGCCTGAGCTACTGCTCCCAGCTGGACTGTCACAACTGGCTGAACCGTTGCAACCTGAGCCTGGGGAGCTACTTGCTCCGGAGTACGAGTAGCAGTAGTCTGGGCCCCTTCTCCGGCCTGAGGAGTGGCTGGTGCTGCAGGAAGTAAGCCCACTCGAGTGACATTCTCCATGAGGCCCACCAACCGGACCAAAGCGTCCTGAAGAACTGGGGTAGCAATAAACCCCTCCGGGACCTGAGCTGGGCCCACCGGAACTGCTGGGGCCAGAACTTCCTCATCAAAACCAATCTGAGGTTCCGCCACTGGTGCTGCAGCAGGAGGCTGAGTCCTGCCCCTGCCTCGACCCCTAGCACGACCTCGGCCTCGCCCTCTGCCCCGCGTGGGAGCTGTTGTTGGGGGCTCGGGCCGCAGAACGGTAGATGAGGAAGCACGTGTTCTCGCCATCTGAAGGAACAAAGTAGGAATCCAATTAGCATTTGAGAAGAAAACCACCCGACAAGAATGAACAAATATGAAATTTATCCTAACTCTGTAGCCTTTGGGGGATAAATACAGACATCTCCATACCGATCCCTCAGACTCTACCGAGTTTGTCTGTGAACTGTGAGGCCTATGTAACCTGTGGTTCTGATACCAACCTGTCGCGACCCGGATTTCCCACCCTCGGGAGTCGTGATGGCACCTACTAGTGAAAGCTAGGCAAGCCAGTAAATCGGACTAACTACCACATTTCTATTTATGAATTCATTACATCACAAATGCATCGATTGAAAAGCAGTAATTCAACAAGCGAAATAAACGCAAAGTTAATACTTTACACAACTATCTCCGATAAACTATCCACAACGGTCTACCCAAGATCTGGTGTCACAGGTTCACAGACTATTTAAAAGTACTACAAACAGGGTCTGAAGAATATAACAAAATGCTGTTTCTGGATTACATAAGAGAAACAGATACAAGAAATGGACAGGGGACTCCATGGTCCGCGGACGTCTGCAGAACTACCTTGGGTCGCCTAAAAATCAAAGGCTGGAAGCTTCCTACTGTTCGTAGCCTGCGGCACTGTGATCTGCACAAAAGAGTGTAGAGTGTAGTATCAGCACAATCGACCCCATGTGCTGGCAAGTGCCTGGCCTAACCCCGGCGAGGTAGTGACAAGGCTAGGACCAGACTCCAGATAAACCTGTACAGTTATAAACATACATGTATCTACAGCAGATAATAGAAATACATAAACAATTTTAACGGGGGAAAGAAAGCATACATCGGAACGACAGACAAATAATGTAAAAGGAATCATCAAAGAGTAAGAAGGAGAACATCAATTCAGCTTTTAACACAAACGAAATGAAATACAGTCCACTCTTTTTCCTCCAGTAACCTCTTGTTGCAGGCGTGCAACCCGTTCCCACTTACAGTAACCTCTTGTGGTAGGAGTGCCACGCGCTCCCACTTACATTATATACTATGGTAGGCGTACCACCCGCTCCCACTTTCATAATATCTCGCGGCAGGCGTGCCACCCGCTCCCACTTTCATTATCACAACATTCACAAGAAGTCCCGGCAAGGGAACAAAGCAACATAACAACTTCCCAACAAGGGAACAAATAACAGCAAAACAATCATCCTGGCCAGGGGGAAATTCAGCTATAACCAAACCAAACTTGACGTCTATTTAGCTCAATCAATATCAGTACTCAATTACAGTCAATATCCTACAACTAACCTCCCAACCCAATTATCATTTCGTTAACTCTAGACACGACTTTACTAATGTGACACTGGACCCTTTAAACTTCTAACGGACTCCTAAATACTACCCACAATTTTGACACTGGACCTTATCGACTCCTAACAATTCTTACTCAACTAATCTACTTGGCCATCAACTTTATGCCGAATAGAAGAAACTTTGCAGTAGGCGGACCACCCGCCCTCAATTCACAACATCTTGTGGCAGCCGTGCTACCCGCTCCCACATGCAACGCATCATAAACTTTCAAGGAAAATATTCAACAATTTGAAACAATAATCACACAACAATTAACCATATACGACCCACGTTCATGCGTGACACCAACATATAGACACCCGTCACCACGCCTATACGCTGTTCTCAAGAAGGAGCAAGTTAGCAAACGAGACACGATTTCTAATCCCTCAAGCTAAGGTTAGAACGAACACTTACCTTGCTTTGCAATAACTTCCTAGACTTCCAACAATTCTTCGAGCCCAACCTTTTATGGATGATCACGAACTTCAGGTGAACTCAATTAGAGCTAACAAGCTACAACTTGGTAGGGTGCCTTAACTCAACTGCAATTCTTGGCACAATTTGCAGCAATTTGAGCTGGGTCTTTGGTGTTAGAGAGTGGGGTTTCTTGTAATAGATGTTGGGGTTTGAAGGGAGTGATTCTACGGTTGTTTTTCAGCTTAAATTGGGGCCATTCCTGGTGAGTTACAGCTGGTTCTTGGTGGGTTTAAGTGGGGAAAGCTGGGTTGGTAAATGGGAGGTTGATGACTATATTTTGGATATGTTTTTCACGGGTTTTGGGGATGTTTCAAGGTGATTTTGGAGGTTGATTTGTTGGGGTTTGGGGGTGTTTTGGAGAGGTTTCTGAGGTAATTGACAAAATAAGGGGGTTTTTGCATGTTAGGGTTCCTACTTCCTATTTATAGTGAGTCAAAATTCGGAACAAAATAAAAGTTCAGGTGTCCAGAATGCGATCGCATTCTGGTCGCAAACTCATCATGCGGTCCGCATTTGGACAGCATTTCTGGCATGGCATTTGGCCCAAAACTCTGGCTCACTCTGCGATCTCACTGTGGGATTTGCGGTCCGCAGTTCTCACCGCATTGTTGACACAAAACTTGCCCAGTTCTCTTTTCCACTCTGCGACGCAGGCAGCGTGATTTGCGGTCTGCGTTCCTGAAATGCGGTCCGCATTTCAGACAGCATTTCTGACATGAACCTTTGCCTAGAAATTTGTGCAAGTATGCGACGCCCATGTAAGATATGCGGTCCGCATGTCTGAAATGCGACCGCATATCCTGCATTACTTACCTTTTTGAACTCTTTTCTTAATTATTGGATTCTTATACCTCATACCCTGCAAAAATGTTAAAATTGCATAATTACAATGAGGGATTTGCACTTAAAACAAGACAAGTCCAAACAATTAGTATCTTATGCGTTTCTATAACATATCGGGCCGTTACACGTGCGTGGTACGCGTCATTTTTTCAAAAAGCTTATATGTGGAATTTTAAAGAAAATATGATTTTTTACTTTAAAAATGACTAGTGGTGACCATGCTCAATATTTTTGGTAAACGACCTCGGATTGTTATTTTGACAATTTCAGTAGGTTCGTTTGCTATTTTTGGACTTGTACGCATATTTGATTTGGGTCCTGGGTTACCCGAGGGCGTTTCGGCGCATTATGTGAAAAATTGAAAAATTGAGTTTTAGACTTAAAAATCTTGAGTTTTGATGATTGATTCTTGACATTTCATTTTATTTTGATAGTTTGAATTAGTGAGTGAATTTGTATGATATTATACACTTGTGTGGATGTTCGTATCGGAGCCCGAGGGGCTGGGGGTGAGTTTTGGATGCATTTTGTTTGTTTTGAATAGCTGATGCTTCTGCTAGTTTTCATGGCACGCGGGCCTTACAATTGTGATGACCTGTTCGCAATTGCGAGTCTCGCTTTTTTGAAGCCTGGCTCAAGTGCGATATCTGAGGAGGAGACAATGATCTTCGCTTTTGCCAAGAGTCTGTCGCAAGTGCGAGCTGGAGGGCATCGGTTTTGCGATGGCACTGTTGCAAATGCGACTGGAGACTGGGCTGGGCAGCCTTCGCAAATATGATGGCAGTGTCGCTTTTCCGCTCGGTGAGCTCTGGGACTTAGCTTATTTTACACTATTATTAAACCCTAGACTCTATTGAGGAAAATTTTGAGAGAAATTTCTTCTCAAATTCATAGGTAAGCAACTTTAACTTATTTTCAATCAATTTTAATTACTTTTTCATGAATTTTATCATCAAATCTATGAAATTCAAGATAGAACTTAAGAGTTTTTGGTAGAATTTAGGGATTTTATAAAACTGAGATTTAGACCTTGAATTAAGGTCGGATATAAAAAAAAATTATCCGGGCTATGGGGTGAATGGGTAATCGAGGTTTGGTCCTAATCTCGGATTTCAACTACGTGAGCCCGGGTTGACTTTTTGTTGACTCTTTCAATTATGTTGAAGATTGAAGCTTTTGTATTTATGAGTAGTTTCAAAATCTTGATTTGAATTGTTTGAACTATATTTGGCTAAATTCATTGGTTTGGAGACTTGTTCTAAAGGAAAAGCCGCGGTTGATTGTTGAATGTGTTCCGGGAAGAGGTAAGTATCTTGGTTAACCTTGACTTAAGGGAAATAAGGTAGAATAGAGTCTATTTGCTATGTGAATTAAGTGTTGGGGGCGGCATATATGCAAGGTGCCGAGTGTATATGTGTTGGCCAGTGTAGAAGCATGCGGGTGGAGTTTACACTTACTTATATCATGTTATTTCGTGTATTATGTCTTCCTTGCCTTAGATAGATTGTTAATTATTTGATTATTTTAAAGTTATTTCTTATGTTGATATTACTCCGATATTGGGTGGTTAGAAAGTGTAAATTGTTGATTGGTTGTTGGCACTAGTCGTAAAAAGATTTTCATATGATGAGTTGTGTTCAAATACCATTGTCGAAGTTGATTTGCTTTCCACCTTGCTTGGTATTATGTTGTTGTGATTGCTTGGTGAGGAAGAGCGAAAAGCACGAAGGATATTGCCGTCCCTTATTTGCATATTGATATCATTGCTTGAGTGAACTTGATCAAGCATGAAGGGTGATGTCCTGCACATGCTTTTTATTATTATTATTATTATTATTATTATTATTTAAAAGACCAGGATCTGGGTCGGCTGGCGGTAGTCTGCACGGCGTCACTAGACCGATCAAAATTGTGTCCTTGCTTTGTTAATAAGAATCAAAATTAAGGGATTCTATGATATGAATCTTTAGCCTTATGATTATGTAGATAATTAGCTGTATGGTAAATCTTTTACCCAAACAAGGGGCCTGTCAGTAACTAAGTACTGCAGTGACTGTAGACCATGTGTCTAGGACATCCCGAAGGATTCACTGGGATCTCAACGGCCTTAAACAACTCAAAATAACGGCCTTATCACTAGACGCTAGACGTAGCCATTAAGGCAAATCTGAAGTATGCAGTACATAGCACGATTGTACCACCATCTTGGAACCAAGCTAAAGATTTACATAATAAAAGTTAACTATTCATATTTAGAATCTCTTGATTTTAATTGAGTCTAGTGCATCGTTAATATGAAGCTAAGAAGTATCATATTCAACAGAGATATAAATTTAGCTGGCTATAAGCTTGGCCATCGGAGAAGAAACTATAATAGAAGGAGGTACTACCTGAGAGTTGTGCCCAAAACTTTAGGCGGTTTTTGATTTCTTCTTTACAAAAATGAAAGATGATGAACTTTACAAAACTGTCTTCTTTTAGAGAGAAGGCAGAGCAAATCTAGAAAGAGAAAATAAAACTGAAAGTTTTTCCATGTGTCTACAACTGAGGCAAGGACCTCTTTAAATAAAAAAATTCTCTGTACAATATTTTCTACAGTACACACATCAGTGTACAGTGACAGCTATTGCTGTATTGGGTCCATGCCCTAGGTCCCATCACTATGACTTGTGGGATCTATCATCTCGGTCTATCATCTTGTTTTGTCTGCTGGTCCCATGGTTATGACATGTGGGGCCCCCTATCTTACTTAATCCGTTGCTTCTTTTCTTTTGAGTTTTTGCAGCAAATCTTCTACATCTTGAAGGTTAACTTCTTTCATTGATTCTTTTCTTTGTGAATCATTAACCATGTGGTCTTCTTTATTAATAGAATGTCCCGTATCACTTTTCATGGAAGTATCTGATTTATCAACCACTTGTTCTATTGATTGTAGCAGGTTTTGACGAATATCTTTTAGATATTCTTCAATCATTTGTTCTTTATTATTTTGCTGAAAATTGATCTTTCTGGCAATATATTTGATTGAAGCATTTGCCATCATTGCTTCTTTGGTCTTCGCTTTAAGAGTCTTGATTGTGATTTTGATATTATTAATTGTTTCTTGTCCATGCAGTTTGTCAGTTTTTGGGTCCATCTTCATCATCTTGTCCCAAAAATTGTTGAAATATACTCGGTATAAACAAGGGATTTCTTCGTCAGTATAAACGACCTCGGGAATCCATTTATGGATCCATGGAATAGAGAATTCCAAAAAGAAGTAAATATGGCCTATTTTCTCAGGCCAACATATATGCTCTTGTCGATATAACATATCCACATCTGGAGATAACCGTATCCATTCACTGTATAACTGTTTAAATAGTGTTGGCAATATATCTATTGTCGGACCGTGCTATGACCACCAATTCAGAAACCAATTTGGTATCTTTTTAGAGAATACTTTGGAACATGCTTTTATAAACCAAGTATGTTTGTGTCTATCATTATTATAATATAAGACATCAAAAAAAGCTTGGATATAATCCCAGTAAGTATAACTGAAGTGTTTGTTGTCAAGTATAACCTGACGTTCCTTCATCGTGGAAGTTCCCCATTCTTCAGTAGATATAATTTGCTTTATGATCATTTTGGAAAAATTATAAACATTTGCTTTAGGAGTATAACCCTGAAAGTGCTGGAATTCTGCACTGCCTGAACTTATCAAAATATTCTCATAGTATGATCGGGTTTTGTATGACTTACCTGGGAAATATAATTTCTCAATCAAATACCTTTGGAGTATCTTCCAAGGTTCATCTTTCCACTGTAAATCGTGGTTTTCTAAAGGAAATATCATTTCTCTTTTTATCACTTTCTCATAACTCTTTATATCATCAAAGTTTTCAACTGCCACATTTGCATAAGTATCACTATGCGTGGTTTTCCATGAGGCTAGATAAGCCTGTATTTGCTCGTATAACAAACTATTTTTCGGAATATCTTCCAAATTGATTGAACCAGAGGAAGATTCTCCTCTTTCATGAAAAATCTTCTCACTAGTAAGTATCTATCCACCCCTTTGTATAACTGAGTTTTGAGTAGTATAAGTGTTTCTCCCACCACGACATCTATAATTGCCGTGGGTTCCACGTCTTCTTCCCCTATCAGAGGAAGTCTTTGATGGCTATTGTTGGCTCATCCTGCACTTAAATAAAAGTTTATCAGTCATTTAAATATTCTCATGACAGGAAATCAGGAAGAGAATTATCAATTCCCTTTTTATATTCGATATCAAAATCGAATGGTGATAGTTGTGCTTGCCATCTAGCAAATAGTATTTTAGAGGCGTCATGCTTAAAATCTTTATTAAACATGAATTTAACAGCCTGTGCGTCAGTTCTTATCAAGAACTTTTGATTGTATAAATCATCCTGAAATTTTAATACACATTTAACAATTGTTAATATCTCATGGGCCACAGTAGCATATTTGTCACGACCCAAAATCCCAACTTAGTCGTGATGGCGCCTCTCATGAAGACAAGGCCAGCCAAACCAGCTAAACTTCGCTCAAACAGTTAAATAATACGAAAATAATATAAGTATGGTTAAATAACAGTAATTTGCGGAAAAATATAGTAAACCATCCCGACAACAGCCCTCAGATCGGGATGTCACAAAGTCATGAGCCACTAATGAAGTCCTAATAATAAAATAACTATTACAATATCTTTGGCACAATTGTTTGAAGAAAGTGAAAACAACAAAATAAAAGAGATACGGGCTGCGAACGCCAACAGCTACCTCGTAATCTCCGAATCACCACCCTGACAATAGTAGTAGTCAGTACTTCGGGGCGGAACCGATAATGCCTGAATCTGCACACATGGTGCAGGGAGTAATGTGAGTACTTCCAACTCAGTGAGTAATAAATATAAATAATGACTGAAAGTGAGAAACACATAAGACTTAAAGTAATCCACGATGGAGCGGTAAAAACATGTAACATCTCAAATAGATAACGCGAAGTAAATGGAAACAACATCAACACAACCAAAAATGCAATGCGATGCAATGCAATTCAATGCAAGTCATGACTATCGTGGCGGTGTGCCACCCGTTCCCTGGGTACCCGGCGCTTACTGTGGGGGGTTCAGTAGCGCATCATATTTCGTGGCGGCATGCCACCCGATCCAATTTATATTCCGTGGTGGCGTGCCACCCGATCCAATTTATATTCCGTGGCGGCGTGCCACCCGATCCAATAAAAATCATTTGAAAATATCATTTGAGTTTCAAAACTGAGTTTACGAAATGAATCAATGCAGCAACAATACCCCTGAAGGGTTCACATAACCGGCGATATGCCAAATAATACCCCTGAAGGGTTCACATAACCGGCGAGATGCCAAATATGATGTAATAAACAATGAAAAATACCCCTGTAGGGTTCCATAACCGGCGCGAAGCCCAAATATGATTTAGTACAAAATGACAACTACCCCTGACTGGTTCACATAACAGGCGCGAAGCCCAAATATGATTTAGTACAAAATGACAACTACCTTTGAAGGGTTCACATAACCGGCACGAAGCCCAAATATGGCAAGTAGCCCAAATCACAATGATATCAATTAGATTTCAATCAAGTATGTAGTAGAAATCATCAATCGGGATGGACCAAGTCCCAATCCCTAGAAGTAAACAACCCCATGCTCATCATCGAGCATGTACCTCACCTCAACATAGCACTATGAGGCGCAAATCCGGGGTTTCGAACCCTCAGGACATCATTTACAAATATTACTCACCTCAAATCGGCTAAATCCTGAGCCCGCGACGCCTTTGCCCTTTGAATTGGCCTCCATGTGCGTCGAATCTATCCAAATTCAGAACAATTACATCACAATATATTGAGGGAATAAAACCCAAGCAAAAACAATCAAATTTACTAAGAAATCCCGAAATTAGCAAAACCCGAGCCCCGGGCCCACGTCTCAAAATTCACTACTTTTCACCCCAACGGGTTCCTTATCTTCTCATGAGTTCAACCATATAAAATTTGTCGAATTCCGACACCGGATCGACCTCCAACCCTCCAGTCTAAGCTTTAGGGTTTTCCCACAATTTTCCCAACTTAAATTATCAATTAATTGCTAAAAATAGTGATAAACTGAGGCAATTCCTCCAAAATTTAGTTAGGAATACTTACCCCGATGTTTCTCTTGGAAACCCTCCAAGAATTGCTTCAAAACTTGTTTCAATCCGAGCTCTCTAGCTGGCCCAAGTATGTTTAAGATGACAAAAACTCTTCCTTTAAGAATTTGTCCATGAAAATCTCCTTTGAATATGGTTTTGAGGTTGATTTATGGTGTTTCTATGGTTTTTGGAAGTGTTCTTCTTCGTGGGTAACGAAAATGGATCTTATAGAACAAGATGGGCATTGGGTTCTACTTAAAAAGTGTCAAAAATCGAGTTAAAACACCCCTGTCAGGTCGAAAATGCGATCCCCTATGCCAAAAATGCGGTCCGCATTTCACCTCTGCGGTTCACATTTTTGGTCACATTTCTCGCCCCAAGTTCTGCCTCAATCTGCGATTTCCAGGTCCAAAAAGGCGGTTCGCATGTCGAATCTGCGGTCAATTCTGCGATCGCAGATTCGACATGTCTGCAGAATTTTTCCCCGACACGAAAATAGGCATAACTTTCTCATACGATATCTGAATTGGACGACTCTTTTTTATATGGCTCCGAAATTTCGATACGGATCTAATGCTTCAATCAAAACTGAATTTGGAGTCCATTTGCATAATATTATACCACTTATTCATGAAGATACGTCATAGGCACATTCTTGAAATGCCAAAGTTAAGCTCCATCAACCATCCAAAATCCATTCGAGGCCCTCGGGACTTCAACCAAACAAGCCAACATGTCCCATAACATTATTCAAACTTGTTCCAACCTTCGGAACGTTCAAATCAACATCATAACATCACATTCGCATCGGATTCAAGCCTAAGGATCTCAAAATCTTCTAAATCACTCTTTTGATCTAAACCCGACCAAACCACATCCGAATGACCTGAAATTTTGCACACAAGTCATAAATCACATATTGAAGCTACAACAACTTTTGAAATTCCATTCCGACCCTCGGATCAAAATCTCGCCTATCAACCGGAAATCGCCAAAATTCTAACTTCACCAATTCAAGCCTAATTCTACTCGGGACCTCCAAAACTAATTCTGATCACTCTCCTAAGTCATAAATCCTCTCCCGAAACTAACCAAATCATAGGATTTCACATCCGAGCCTTCTAACTCATAAGTCAACATACAGTTGACTTTTACAACTTAAGCCTCCTTGAAAGAGACTAAGTGTCTCATTTCTTACTGATTTCACTCCGAATGCAACTTACTCAATTAAATTACCTAAAACACAGATAATGAAATATAATGAGACAGAAAAGTGGGGAAGACGGAGTGGTAACCCACGAGACGACTGGCCGGGTCGTCACAATAACAGGAAATGAATACATGAATCAGTCAATAAACCTTCAACCAATGAAAGCAGAGAAAACATAATAAATAAAGACTGCACGGCATCACCCATCGTGCTTTTACTCTCAATCTCTCGATAAAATGATAAATACGGCACGGCATAACCCTTCGTGCTTTTACTCTCAATCTCTCCATAAAATGATGAATACGGCATGGCATAGCCCTTCGTGCTTTTACTCTCAATTTCATCATGAAACGATAAATACGGCACAATATCACCCTTCGTGCTTTAATTATCTTCCTTACTATGTATAAATCAATAAATCAAACAATAACCGGAACGATATCACCCTTTGTGCTTTAACACTCTCCCTTACCATGCAGCAAAATGTATATAACATTTGGGAGGAATAATAAGCAAGAATAAACCTTACGTCAACAACGGTTCCACAATACCAAACCTCAACTTCCAATAATGCTCAATTATCACAAATAGTTCATAAATGTGGAAAGACAATCAATTAAGTAATAAACTAGTGTAAGCAAGTCACATATATGTTGTACCCGACATTTTAAACATGTATGGATATCATAATCAAAGAAGGCAATAAATTACAATAAACAAGTCAACCGCATGCTTTAAACCAATAACAACGCATAAAGTACTCGTCACCTCACATATATGTTGTACCCGACATTTTAAACATGTAGAAAATAGGCAAACAAGTCCTAATCCCTCAAGTCAAGGTTAACCATGACAATTACTGATGCAGCTCAGCCTGATCAAGCTACATTCATGCCTTGGAAGAAGCTACATTTGGTCATGCCTTGGAAGAAGCTATATTCGGTCATGCCTTGGAAGAAGCTACATTCGTTCATGCCTTGGAAGAAGCTACGTTCATGCCATGATTGCGCAATGATGGAAAAAGCGGGCAGCATGTTGGATAAGACAAGAAAAGGCGTTAGTTAGCCTTGGAGAAAGAGGGCCGTGCAGCCGTGCACTAGTTGAGGCCGAGAACTCAATGAACGCCTCAACTAGCTCTTAGCAGTTATTTTACGCAGTTAGTTTTGAGTAAGAAAATGGTACTTATTTGGCTCTGCGTGGTCACTTGACACTTAGCCAACCTATTGGCCTTTTTGCTAGTTATTCTTTTCCTAGTCGATTTAGACTAACTAGTTATTATTTTCCTAGTTGATTTAGGTAAAGCCTCATCCTATATAAGCCTAAGGACTATATTATTTTCAGTACCTTACATTATTAATCAATACACAAAAACTGGCGACCTCCTTAGGTTCTCCAAAACTCTCTGTGTGTGAACTTGTCCAATTTTTGGTGTGATTCCAAATTGAACTTGTTTCTTTGCTTGATCAAATAATTTGCAAGTCCATCATTGTCTTGAGGGTTTTTTGTATAGTATAGGTTCTTCTTTGACTTCATCAAGAAGGTAAGTAGACTAGTTCCCACTTGTTGTCTTGATAGATCATTGAGCGTCTTGCTTTTATCCTTGTTTTCTTGTTTTCGAATTCCTTATTGCATCAGTTGGTATCAGAGCTTGGAAAGGGTTTGTTCTTACAATCCTAATCATGTTTTTCGTGCCTTAGTTTTAGGTTCTTTCTTTAATTTCATTTTTGATCATTAAAAAAAAAGAAGAGAAAAACGTGGCAAAAAAATAAAGAAGAAGAGAAAAACCGAGAATTGTTGTTGATTGAAGTTGCTAAAACATCTAGGGTTGAAATCTTGAAGTCTTGATTGTTAAAAACCGTTCTTGAAACCAATATTGAAGTTCTTGGTCGTTTAGAAAACCGTTCTTGAAACCCTAGGTTGAAATCTTAAAGCGAATTGAATTGCTAGATGAATTGTCAATAGTTCTTGGTTGGACTCTTGAAGTTCTTGGATGCCAATTTGTTGTTCTTGAAACTGGTTCATGTTAATCTTGGAGTTCTTGAACGCCAATTTATAGTTGTTGAAACAATCCACATTAATCTTGAAAGGATTCTTGAAGATTCGACCGTTCTTAACAAAGTTGCATTGAATTCTTGAAGTTCTTGGGCATCAACTTGTTGTTCTTGAATTTCTTGTTAAAAAACGTGTAAGAGGCTAGGAGAAGGATAAGAATAAGAAATCCTAAGCCTAGTCTAAGAGGGAAACAACTCCCAATCCAAAAGGGAGAAGTTTCAAGGAATTGCTTTCTATTGGAATTAAGGAGTAAGGGGCGAAATTCAAAGGGGAGGAAAGAGAAATTTTGGCCTCTCCAAACTAGAGAGGGGAAATTTCTAAAATTTTCTTATTTCTTGAATTTCCTTACTTTTTTTATTACATTACTTCTAATTAGTAATTTTTAGGTAATTTTCTACTTAAGTTAATTACTAAATTTTGAGCTTGTAGGATCTCGTGCTAAAACTCAGAATTTTTCACCTTCGTAGTTAATTCTTGGCTTCTTGTGCTTACTTTAAAAAGTTGTCCGCCTATAGAGTCACATAAATTTACTCACCCCGAAGAGAACAAGTGAACTTGTGAACTTGAAAGGTCGTTGAGGAACTTGATCAATTAGAGGAAGCCATATTGAGGACAAGTTTGAAAGTTCCTACCCGAAATATAGAGTGAACCCGAGAGTCATCCAAAAGTGAGAGAGGAATTTTACTAACCTTAACACATTCTCTAGTCTTGTTTCTTTTGCAGGTACATGGCTACGGAAGGAGACAAGATTGTAATCGACATTACTTTTGCCGAGCTCTTAGCTGAAGTAAGGGCAATTAGCGCCCGAATGGAGAATTTTGAAACATCCGCTAGCAATCAGAAACTGCCGGAGAAGGAACTAGTGATGGTTTCACCGTTAGATCCGACCAGTTTGCGGAAGTGGCTCGCCAAAACGAGTTGAGGGACGGAGGTGCTCAAAATGTAAGGACGTTGGGAATTCCCTAGGGTATTATACCACCATTAATGCCAGCCTGGAGAAATGTAGCACCTGTCGGGGAAATGAGGGCGGTCCGTAAGGATGATCAACTTGAGTTTGAGGAGTTTTATGATGAAGATCTAGGGCAGCGGGACCCGAGGGTGAGGCAACCGAATGGGGGTCGAGACTACATGGGAAGACGTGGTTTTGACCGTGGTCCGAGAGGGAGACTTAGAGGTTTTGGTGGAAGGAATTTAGAGCCTGAGTTTGATGAATATGCTGAACATTATGAGGGCTTCCAACCAATCCGTGGTGGCCGAGAAAATGCTCGTGATAATGGCTTGAACAGTGTCAAGGTTACTATTCCTGCATTCAAAGGAACTAGTGATCTTGACCGATTTTTTGAATGGAGACGTCAAGTTGAGAGGATATTTGAAATCGCTGCTTTTGAGTCCTATGCTTTTACTTGGTGGGAGGCTGAGACAAGATCCCGAGCTAGACATAACCAGCCTGCACGCATAACATGGGGG
>MCJB01006480.1:106695-119673 GCA_002018475.1 Nicotiana obtusifolia
GGGGGGGGGGGAATTGAAGCAAATAATGAACCGTAAGTATGTCAACCCAAAGAACAAACAAGAGCAATAACGAAGGTTATATGATTTGAAACAAGGGTTGAAGTCCGTGGAAAAATATTATGATGACTTTGAGAAGATCCGCCTATCACTTGACATGGAAGACGAAGAAGAGGATGAGGCTATCATACAGTTCAAGAATGGGTTGAATCATGACGTCTCCAATCAGTTGAGGCTACATGCATTTGTTACTCTTCATATGTGTTCTTAGCTGCAATTGAAGCCAAAAAGATGATTAAACAAGGCAAGGTAGCTCGCTATAGAGGAGGTTATGATTCCACTCCCATACGTCGAAACAAAGAGTGGAGGACACCGAACACTGGGGGAGCAATCCCAAGCCGTGAGCTTAAGAAGCCAACCAAGGGAGTGGCACCAAAAATTGACCCTAAGGGGTCCGGAGGTAACTCTAAAACTCAAATCAATTCTCCTAGTGCATCTTCCTTTCAATGTCATAAATTTAAAGGCTATAGGCATTTCGCTAAGGACTGTCCTACGCGAAAGACCATGCTTATTCTTGATGATAGTTCTAAACTGTTAATTTTCCTAGTTCCTAAGGATGTTTACTTAAGTTCTAATGATGAAGTTTCTACTAACATTCACCCCTTGCCTAGTGTGGTTGTTGATAGGTTCTCTAAGATGGCTCATTTCATTCCTTGTAAAAAATGTGATGATGCACAACATGTTGCTTCTTTGTTTATTGCTAATGTGTTAAAGTTGCATGGTGTGCCTCGTACTATTGTTAGTGATAGGGATGCAAAGTTTTTGAGTAACTTTTGGAAGTGCTTGTGGGGTGCTCTTGGCACCAAACTGTTGTTTTCTATGTCTCATCATCCATAGACTGACGGTCAGACTGAGATTGTTAACCGAACATTGGGAGCTCGTCTTTGAGCTATGACCGAAGGGAAGGCAGGGATGTGGGCTGATAGATTGCCTATTATGGAGAACTGTGCATAGAATGACTTGTATTACTCCATTTTAATGTTTTTATGGATTTAATCCCTTGATTCCACTTGATCTTACTCCTTTGCCGAGAGATGCAGCTATTAGTGTTGATGGTGAAAACCGGGCAGCCGCATTGCTCGAGTTGCATGCAAGGGTGAGGAAGAACTTGGAGGAAGCTTATGATAAAGTGGTGACCAAGAAGAATAAATGACGGAAAACATTGTACTTGAAGAAAGGTGATTGGGTTTGGGTGCAGTTCCGAAAGGAGAGGTTCCCGAACCAAAGGAAGGGGAAGCTAGCCCCGCGAGGAGATGGTCAATTCCAAGTGTTGCAAAAGATCAATAACAATGCATATGTTATAGACCTGCCTGGTGAGTATAGTGTTTCTAAAACGTTCAACAATCTGACTTAACTCTTTGTGTCGCAGGTACCGCCGCTTTGAGAGATGATGTTGGCTCGATTTCGCAGACGAAATCTTCTCAAGAAGGGGGGAATGATGCAGGCCATCCTGATCAAGCTACGTTCATTCCTTGGAAGAAGCTACATTCGTTCATGCCTTGGAAGAAGCTACGTTCGTTCATGCCTTGGAATAAGCTATGTTCATGCCATGATTACGCAATGATGGAAGAAGCGAGCAGCATGTTGGATAAGACAAGAAAAGGCGTTGGTTAGACTTGGAGAAAGAGGGTCGTGCGGCTGTGCACTAGTTGAGGCCGAGTACTCAATGAACGCCTCAACTAGCTCTTAGTAATTATTTTGCGTAGTTAGTTTTGAGTAAGACAATGGTACTTATTTGGCCCTGCTTGGTCACTTGACACTTAGCCAAATTATTGGCCTTTTTGCTAGTTATTCTTTTCCTAGTTGATTTAGTTTAACTAGTTATTCTTTTCCTAGTTGATTTAGGTAAAATCTCATCCTATATAAGCCTAAAGACTACATTATTTTCAGTACCTTACATTATTAATCAATACACAAAAACCGGCGACCTCCTTAGGTTCTCCAAAACTCTCTGTGTGTGAACTTGTCCAATTTTTGGTGTGATTCCAAATTGAACTTGTTTCTTTTCTTGATAAAACAATTTGCAAGTCCATCGTTGTCTTGAGGGTTGTTTGTATAGTATATGTTCTCCTTGACTTCATCAAGAAGGTAAGTAGACTAGTTCCCACATGTTGTCTTGATAGATCATTGAGCTTCTTGCTTTTATCCTTGTTTTCTTGTCTTCGAATTCCTTATTGCATCACTTACCTCACTCTGCAGTCAATTCAAAGCTCTACCTGGGCCTTTCCTCTAGAATTCGCCTCCAAACCACTCGTATCTAACCACAATCGACTCGATAACGTCAAATAATGCTAAGAGAATCAATTACAATACATAAAGATGGGATTTTTTACACTTTTCCCACAAGGTCAAAAAATCAACCCCGGGGCGCTTGGTCAAAACCCGAGGTTCGGACAAAAATTCATTTACCCATTCACCTCGAGCCAGATTATGTACTTAGTCTTGAAATCCGACCTCGAATTGAGGTCTAAATCCCAAATTTGCAAACCCCCCCCCCCCACCACCAATTCTTCCTAAATCCCTAGATTTCTACCATGGAAGAAACAAAATTAGGGCTAGAAATTGATGGGTGATGTTAGAAATGGAAGAAAATGAAAGTGTACAAACCTATGAGTTGGTGTTGAGTTTTCCCCTCAAATCGCCTATAGGCCGAGCTCTAATGGAAAGTTTATGAAAAATGGAAGAAATCCCCTTTTTGGACTGTTTTAAATCAATGGTGTCAGGCCTTCTTCACGTTCGCGAAGGGCCTGACGTGATCGCGAAGCAAAACAACTCATTGGCCTAAGCATTCGTGAATTACCCTTCGTGTCGCGAAGGCTTGCATCCACCTGCCCCGGCGTTTTTCCGCGTTCGCGAAGAGTAACAGTCAGTTCCCCCTCCAAGGCCCATGCCACTACACGTTCCCGAGAAGCTAGTCGAGTTCGCGAAGGGTAAAACCCCCAACACCTCCGCGTTTGCGATGAAAAGAATCCTCCCCTGTCCCAACTCTCCTTCGCGATCGCGAGAAAGGCTTCGTGATCGCGAAGCACATGACACCAGATACAGCAGAAGCTCAACACTCTTTCATATACTTGGGGATTTCACTTGGAAGAGAAAACGTTCCATACTAACGGATTCGGGAAAACTAGAAATTTTCTAAGTTCAAATGGTCCGAAGGCTATAGAACCTCACCCGAGCCCTCGAGGTTCCAAACCATATATGCACATATGTTCAAAAACCTCATACGAACTCGTTCGCGTGCTCAAAATACCAAAATAACACCTAGAACTATGAATAAGACACCAAGTCAAATAAAGTTTTTTAATGAAACATAAGAATTTCTATTTTAACAACCGGACGTCCGAATCACATCAAATCACTTCCATTTTGCACCAAATTTGGCAGACAAGTCATAAATCGTAATGGACCTATACCAAGTTCCGAAAATAAAATTCGAACCCGGTATCAACAAAGGCAAACATTGATCAAATTTATGAGTTCTTTAAACCTGTAAACTTCAAATTTTTAATAAATTGCGATAACTCAAGCTAGGGACCTCCGAATTCGATTCCTGGCGTACGCCCGAGTCCCAAATCATGATGCAGACCCAAAGGGACCGTGAAAACATGGATCCGGGTCTGTTTGCTCAAAACGTTGATCGAAATCAACTCAAATGGATTTTTAAGGCACAAATTCACATTTTAATCAATTTTTCACATAAAAGCTTTCTGAAAAAAGACACGGATTGCGCACGTAAATCGAGGAAGGCTAAAAGAAGCTCCTTGAGATTTCGAAACACAGAATTAAGGCTTAAAACTCTAGATGACCTATCGGGTCATCACATTCTCCACCTCTAACTGACATAGAAAAGTACCTGGACTGATGAAAAGGTGTGGATATCTACTCCGCATGTCTGGCTCGGACTCCCAAGTGGCTGCCTCGATCGGCTGACCTCTCCATTGCACTCGAACTGAAGGATAACTCTTAGACCTTAACGATCGGACTTGCCGGGCTAGAATAGCTACCGGCTCCTCCTCATAAGTCAAATCCTTGTCCAACTGGACTGAACTGAAATCTAAGACATGGGACGGATACTTTCGGAGCATGGACACATGGAACACCGGATGGACTATTGATAAACTAGGTGGCAATGCGAGCTTGTAGGCCATCTCACCCACTCTCTGAAGAATCTCAAAAGGGCCCGATGTACCTAGGGCTCAACTTGCTCTTCATTTCGAACCTCATCATACCCTTTATGGGTGAAACCCGGAGCAACACCCTCTCTCCGGCCATGAATGCAAACATCACGAAATCTATGGTCGGCATAACTCTTCTGCCTGGACTGAGCTGTTGGAAGTCGATCCTGAATAATCTTGACCTTATTTAAGGCATCCTGTACCAAATTTGTACCGAACAACCGAGCCTCCCCCGGCTCAAAACATCCAACTGGCAAACGGCACCGCCTCCCATATAATGCCTCATAGGGAGCCATCTGAATGCTTGATTGGTAGCTGTTGTTGTAGGCAAATTCCGCAAGCGCCAAGAACTGATCCCAAGAATCCCCGAATTCCATAACACAAGCACGAAGAATGTCCTCCAATATCTGAATAGTGCGCTCGGATTGCCCGCCCGTCTGGGAATGAAATGTTGTGCGCAGCTCAACCTGCGTGCCCAACTCACGCTATACGGCCCTCCAGAAATGCGAGGTGCACTGCGAACCTCAGTCAGAAATGATAGACACGGGCACACCGTGAAGGCGGACGATCTCACGGATGTAAATCTCAGCCAACCACTCTGAAGAATATGTAACTACCACAGGAATGAAATGCGCTAACTTGGTCAATCGGTCCACAATGACCCATACCGCGTCGAACTTCCTCTGAGTCCGTGGGAGTACAACAACAAAATCCATAGCGATACGCTCCCACTTCCACTTGGGAATCTCTAACTTCTAAAGCAAACCACCAGGTCTCTGGTGCTCATACTTAACTTGCTAACAATTTAGACACCGAGCTACATATGCAACTATATCCTTTTTCATCATCCTCCACCAATAATGCTATCGTAAGTCCTGATACATCTTGGCGGCACCCGGATGAATAGAATACCGGGTACTGTGGGCCTCCTCAAGAATCAACTCACGAAGTTCATCTACATTAAGCACACAAATACAACCCTACATCCTCAGAACCCCATCATCCCCCACAATAACCTGCGTGGCACCACCGTGCCATGTCCCTAAGGACAAGCAAGTGAGGGTCATTATACTACCGCTCTCTGATGCGCTCATACAAGGAAGACGGAGCGACTTTACAAGCTAGAACACGACTGGGCTCTGAAATGTCCAAGCTCACAAATTGATTGGCCAAAGCCTGAACATCTGCAGCAAGCGGCCTCTCACCAACCGAAATATACGCAAGGCTGCCCATACTCATTGTTTTTCACTTAAGGCATCGGCCACCAATTAGCCTTCCCTGGATGATACAAGATGATGTATTATAATCTTTCAACAGCTCCAAACACCTCCTCTGCCTCAAATTAAGGTCCTTTTGCTTGAACAAATACTACAGACTCCGATGATCCGTGAATACCTTGCATGACACGCCGTAAAGATAATGCATCCAAATCTTCAGCGCGTGAACAATGGCTGCCAACTCTAAGTCATGAACATGGCTTCTCATGAACCTTCAACTGTCGCAACACATATGCAATCACCCTGCCATCCTGCATCAATACTGCACCGAGCCCAATACGAGATGTATCACAATACACCGTGTAAGATCCTGAACCTGTGGGCAACACCAACACTGGTGCCGTAGTCAAAGCAGTCTTGAGCTTCTGAAAGCTCAACTCACACGCCTGACCATCTGAATGGGGCACCCTTCTGGGTCAATCTAGTCAATGGGGCTGCTATAGATGAAAACTCCTCCACAAACCGACGGTGATAACCGTCAAACCCAGGAAACTCCGGATCTCGGTAGCTGAAGTGGGTCTAGGCCAATTCTGAACTGCCTCAATCTTCTTAGGATCCACCTGTATGCCCTTTGTCGATACGACATGCCCCAAAAAGGCAATTGAGTCTAACCAAAACTCGCAAGTTGAAAACATGGCATATAACTGGCTATCCCTCAGAGTCTGAAGTGCAATCCGAAGATGCTGCTCGTGCTCCTCTCAACTGCAGGAGTACATCAAGATATCGTCAATAAATATAATCACGAAGGAATCCAAGTAGGGCTTGAACACCTAGTTCATCAATTCCATAAATGCTACTGGGGCATTAGTCAGACCAAATGACATCACTAGAAACTCATAATGCCCATACCGAGTCCGAAAAGCTGTTTTAGGGACATCGAATGCCCTAATCTTTAACTGATGGTAGCCAGACCTCAAACCAATCTTCGAAAACACCTTGGCACCCCGAATCTGATCAAATAAGTCATCAATCCTCGGCAATGGATAGTTGTTCTTGATGGTGACTTTGTTAAACTGCCGGTAGTCTATGCACATCCTCATCGATCCATCTTTCTTCTTCACGAACAATACAGGTGCATCCCAGGGCGAGACATTAGGTCTAATGAAGTCCTTATCAAGCAAATCTTACAGCTACTCCTTCGAATCTTCCAACTATGGCGGGGCCATACGGTACGGCAGAATAGAAATGGGCTGAGTGC
This sequence comes from Nicotiana obtusifolia, assembly GCA_002018475.1. Lineage (NCBI taxonomy): Eukaryota > Viridiplantae > Streptophyta > Magnoliopsida > Solanales > Solanaceae > Nicotiana > Nicotiana obtusifolia. Next base: position 113,403 of record MCJB01006480.1, read on the forward strand.
CCGGAGCCAAATCAATACAGAAATCAATATCCCTCTCTGGCGGCATCCCCGGTAGGTCTGCAGGAAATACCTCTGGAAACTCACGAACAACAGGCACATAATCCTTGGAAGGAACCTCCGCACTAGAATCACGGACATAGGCCAAATAAGCTAGACACCCCTTCTCGACCATATGCCGAGCCTTCACATAAGAGATAATCCTGCTGGTAGAATGGCCAGAAGTCTCCCTCCACTTTAATAAAGGCAACCCCGACAAGGCTAAGGTCACTGTCTTAGCGTGACATTCCAATATCGCATGATAAGGTGATAGCCAATCCATACCCAAGATGATATCAAAATCTACCATATCAAGAAGTAGAAGGTCTACGCTAGTCTCAAGAATCCCAATAGTAACCACACACGAACGATAGACACGATCTACTATGATAGAATCTCCCACAGGTGTGGACACATACACAGGAGCACTTAATGAATCACGAGGCACAACCAGATATGAAGCAAAGTAGGATGACACGTAGGAACAAGTAGAGTCCAGATCAAACTAAAGCATCTCTATGGAAAACTAGGACAATACTTGTGATAACAGCGTCAGATGACTCAGCCTTAGAAATTTTCTAAGTTCAAATGGTCCGTAGGCTATCTGAAACTCACCTGAGCCCTCGGGGCTCCAAACCATATATGCACACAAGTCCAAAACCTCATATAAACTTGCTCGCATGCTCAAAATACCAAAATAACACCTAGAACTACGAATTGGACACCAAATCAAATCAATTTTTGTTAATGAAACTTAAGAATTTTTATTTTAACAACCGAACGTCCGAATCACATCAAATCACTTTCGTTTTGCACCAAATTTGGCAGACAAATCATAAATATCGTAATGGACCTATACCAAGTTCCGGAACCAAAATTCGGACCCGGTATCAACAAAGTTAAACATCGGTCACATTTATGAGTTCTTTAAACCTTTAAATTTCAAAATTTCAACAAATTGCGATAACTCGAGCTAGGGACCTCTGAATTTGATTCCGGGCATACGCTCGAGTCCAAAATCACGATGCAGACCCACCGGGACCGTCAAAACATGGATCCGGATCCGTTTGCTCAAAACACTGACCGAAGTCAACTCAAATGAATTTTTAAGGCACGAATTGACATTTTAATTAATTTTTCACATAAAAGCTTTCCGGAAATAGGCACGGACTGTGCACGCAAATGGAGGAAGGCTAAAAGAAGTTATTTGAGGTTTTGAAACACAGAATTAAGGCTTAAAACTCTAGATGACCTATCGAGTTATCACATCAATCCATACATATTCCTGTAAATCCCCAAAAATAAAATCTACATGATCAAGGTTAGAATAAGAAAATAAAGAAGAAAGGTCAAGTGAATATTTCTCTGGTATGTCCAAGACCATTTGTTTCTCATTCTCTTCTACTAAGAGTTACAAATGTAGAAACGTGGATGAGGGTTTGAACTCTTCTTCTGTTGCTTCACATTCAACCACAGCCTTCTTTTCGATCATCTCAAATTGAATCAGAGTCCTCTTGTATCGTCGACATCTCCCTCTGTAGACGCTCATCCTGTTGGGTAGGCTCATTCTCGAAGGATATCTCCTCCATATATTCCCTATCACAATACCTTGAGCTTGCTGAAAGTATACTTACTATTCGACTCACTTGCATTGTTAGATTCTTAATGGCTTCATCATTTTGCATAAACCTTTCTTCAACACTATTCATGAACCTATACATAAGCGCTTCTAAACTACCATTCTCCTCCTGAGATGGTTGTCTCACTTCGCTTTCAATCCAGTCATAATAAGGATATTCATCCTAACAAGAGTCAGGATAGTGCCCATATGAATCCTCATACCTCTATGGACTAGAAATGGAGTGAGAATGTTCAAAATCGATCCATAGGAAGAATACAAACCTGCTTGACAGTCAACCCATAGATGATTCCCACCGTATTTAAAACACATAGCAGACCCCTGATAATGTTCAGCTGCCAACTCTTCAACCGTTTTCTTAGGCTGGTTGTACTCCATCTTCAACAACAATTATAGTTCCATATCAAGAATATCTTCTTGAATTTGTCAGGTACTACAAAAACAAATTCTTGAAAAGAAGTTAACTAACAAAGAAAATAAAATAAGAAATAAAAAGAAGAAATGGAAAAAAAAATTAATTCTCGAATTAGCACCAAAAAATACTTTGAACACTATTGATTGCCAATCCCCGACAACGACGCCAAAATTTGACGAGCACAAAACACACACTTAAATTATGCTCGCTAATCAAATATAGTATAATATAATATCGTATCCACAGGGATTAGATTTAAACAGTATTCTCGTAGTTTCTAGCTTGTTTGGTATCCAAGATGATCAACCGTTGAGATTTATAAGATTTCTAACGAAAATTAACTAAGAATCTAAAGCTATTGACTAATGAAAATCGAAACAAGGAATAAGCAAGAAAGTTATCAGTGGGAGACAATAGGGTTTTGATAGGATAGGTGAAAGATAATTGTTCAGGATCTAACTCTAGATAAATCACTTCTAATTTTCAAGCGTGTCTCTCGAATTCACTCAATTATTAGTTCAAACGTTAAGCAAAAACTCCTCTCTCGATTAAGTCTTAACCTCACAAAATGAGCGAATTTAAGCACGTGAACATATGCAAGAATGCGTAGTGGATTGGTCTTTAGGAAAACTTCTTTCGATTATTCTCCTAACTAGGTTTAATTAATGATTCATCTAGACTCTTTCGAATACTTAGAAGAATCTATGAACTCAACCAACAGTAATGCGCAAGGATATCACACATTATGCCTCTCTCGATTACATGAACTAGTGAATATAGATGCAACAATTAAATCATCCAAAACGATTCAATACATAAATATGGAGTTATAATCCACAAACAATCATCAATACACCAAATCCATCAAACCCTAAAGGGAACTACTCCATAGATATGTGGAAATTCATCACAAATAAAATTAAAGTAGAGGAAAACATAAATTCAATCCAAACTCGGGTCTTGAGTGAGGAAGGAAATGATGAAATCCTTGTGCTTGTGTTCTTTCCAATCCTCCTTAGTCTCCTTAGGTCTAAAGTATGTCAAAAGTCAAGAAAATAATGTTTTTTCATGTATTTATATCAAGTAGGGTCGAGCCCAGATGAAACCACCTTTTCCTAGCTGAAATAGGAAAATAACTTTGGAAAAAATACACAGGCACGCCGCATGGGAGACGTGCCTTGAGGGGCATTAGTGGATAAATCCAGAGAGCTCAACATCGGTCAGGCAGCCAAAAATATAGGAGGAAGATGACTCATGATGAGTTCTTCATGGAGACTCATATCCGGAAGAAGAAGTGTCACGACCCAAAGTTTCCTCCTTAGGATGTCGTGACGGCACCTAGTCTCTAAGACTATGTAAGCCTGACAACATGCGAATAACTGAAATAACAACTTTAAACCTCGAAGCATCAACTGTATAAAAATGAAAACCGCAACTCAATGTGTAGACAACTCCCAAAATCCGGTAAGAAATAAGTCACAAGCTCTAGATATAAAGTTGCACAATCTTGTAGATCAATCTCTCAAGAACATAAAGAAGCAAGGAAAAGAGGGGATAGAAGGGGACTCTGAGGCCTGCGGACATGGGCAGGTGTATTTTGAAATCTCCGATAAGCAAGTCACTCCATACACTAACACCGAGGCTGATAAGATGTACCTGGATCTGCACAAAACATGTGCAGAAGTGTAGTATGAGTACAACACTACGGTACCCAGTATGTGCCAAGCCTAACCTTGGTAGAGTAGTGACGAGGTCAGGTCAAGGCTCTACTGAAAATAATAAGAAATAAGGCAAAAAATATAATGATATAATAAAATGATAGAGAAGTGAAACAATAAGAATTTACGGAAGGTAACAACACGAAATCAAGAAAAAAGACAAATACAACACGAAAGGAAGCAAGAATCTTACAAGTTAAGGAAAACAACAACAAACAATACAGCAAATAGAGAAAATCAACAGGCAACTCCCGAGGTACAACCTCGTAGTCCCAAAAATAAAATATCTCACAGTCTTTCATTATATCACCGCAGGAGCCTTTATATTTGGTTTTTGAAAATTATTTCCCCGAAATAGCACCTCGCGTTGTAACCCACCTTATCACACCGCATGGCTTCTAATAGTTCCCCTACTAGCCACGCATATCAAGCCCATCTTATCTCTCCGCATGGGTTTCAACACCCAAACTTATACCACCGCATGCATATCAATAATCACAATGGCACGGTAGAAACCTCGTGCAACAATAGCAACTGCACGACAGAAACCTCGTGCAAACAATAACAACCGCACGGCAGAAACCTCGTGCAAAAACAGCAACAGCACGACATAAACCACGTGCAAACAATCAAACAATCACCTCAACAAATCCAAGCACAACAACTGAATAAATGATATTCCAAGGATAGCAATTTCATGTAAAGAATTTTCACAGTTACGTAATGAATACGAAAATCAAGAGAAGCAAGTAATTCAACTAAACATGTGATACAAGTTGCAAATTGTAGATAAGACAAGTAGACATGTGAAATTAGGCTAAACATGATGACTATAACATGCTAAAGTAACTCAATTAAGGCATGAAAGGGAAACTACGTAGCAAAAATCGGAATTTCAAAATTTAGCCCGTGTATGCAAGGGGGGATTTCCCCCACACAAGGTTAAGCAAGTCACTTACCTCAAATCACGCTCAATCAATCAATTAGAAGGTCCTTCCCTTGATTTTCCGACTCCGAACGACTCAAATCTAGCCAAAAACAATTACATACTATAAATATAATTATAGGAAACTAATCTAAATAATGAAATTATGATTTTTTCAAAGAATTGGAAAATCGCCCCAAAAAGTTAACCCGGTCCAGCGTCTCGAAACCCGACCAAAATTATAAAAATTGAACACTCATTCAATATCGAGTCCAACCATACAAGAATTATACAAATACGATCCCATTTCGCCTTTCAAAACTCAAGAATTTGGTCTAAGAACTTTTACACCTTTTTTTCCCCAATTTTCAACCCAAATTCTTAATTAAAAGAAGAAATCTAAGATAGATTAGTGGAATTTAATCAAAAACAAGTTAGGAACTCTTACCCCAACAATCCCTCTGAAAATCTCTCAAAATGTCGCCTTAATCCGAGCTCTCAAGTCCAAATGGTGAAAAATTACATAAACCGTTGATTTAGAGTTCAAGTTCTACTACCCAATTAATCCTTCTTCGCCAACGCGGAAATTGCCTCGCGTTCGCGAAGCACAAAAATTGTTACTGCCCAGTTTCTTCTTACGCGAATGTGAGGGGCCACTCACAAACGCGGTGACCAATTCTCAAGCTTTGCAATCGCGAAGCCCTTCTTCGCGAACGCGTGGCCATCTTCGCGAACGCGATGGGTAATTTCCAGCCATCTCTGAAGACTACGTGAATGCGGGAGCATCATCGCGAACGCGTAGAAGGATACTAGAACTAAGAAAAACCAGCGACTTTAGAAATTTTCCAAAGTTCCAAAATGCGCCGAACATGGTCCGTATCACACCTGAAGCCCCCGGGACCTTAACCAATTATACCAACAAGTCCTAAAACATCATACGAACTTAGTGGAGCCTTCAAATCACATCAAAACAATGCTAAAACCACGAATTGCGCATCGATTCAAGCCTAATGAACTCTTGAACTTCTAACTTCCACATCTGATGCCGACACCTACCAAATAATGTCCGATTGACCTCAAATTCTGCACACAAGTCCTAAATGACATTATGGACCTATTCCAACTTCTGAAATCAAAGTCCGACCCTGATATCAAAAAGTCCACTCCTGGTCAAACTTTTCAAAAAAATTTCCAACCTTCCAACTTTCGCCCATTTACGCCGAAACGACCTACGGACCTCCAAATCATCACCGGACACGTTTCAAATACCAAAATCACCATACAGAGCTATTGAAACCGTCAAAACTCTATTTCGCAGTCGTCTTGACACAAATCAAACTACGGTCAACTCCTACGACTTAAACTTCCAATTTAGGGACTATGTGTCCTATTTCACTCCGAAACTCACGCGAAACCAAAACCAAATATCCCCAGCAAGTCACGTAACCACAGTATAACACAGAGAAGGAAATAAATAAGGGATCGGAGCTAATACACTCAAAACGACCGGCCGGGTCGTTACATCCCCCCCCCCCCCC
>MCJB01006480.1:119693-142144 GCA_002018475.1 Nicotiana obtusifolia
CCCCTCTTAAAATGAATGTTCGTCCTCGAACGAGTATAGAGACATACCTGAAGTGGTGAAAAGATGAGGATAACAGCTAGGCATATCATGCTCGGTCTCACGAGTCGCTCCCTCGACTGGCTGACCCCTCCACTGGACCTTGACTGAAGCAATATTCTTTGACCTCAACTTTCAAACCTGCCTATCCTAAATGGCCACCGGCTCCTCCACATAAGATAGATCCTTATCCAATTGGACTGAGCTGAAGTATAACACATGAGAAAAATCGCCGTGATACTTTCGGAGCATAGAAACATGGAACACTGGATGAACTGTAGCTAGACTAGGTGATAGTGCAAGCCTGTAGGCCATCTCTCCAACCCTCTCAAGAATCTCAAAAGGCCTGATATACCTAGGGATCAGCTTACCCTTTTTTCTGAACCTCATAACACCCTTTATGGGAAAAATTCTGAGCAAGACCCGCTCCCTAACCATAAATGCGACGTCGCGAACCTTCCGATCCGCATAACTCTTCTGTTTGGATTGGGCTGTACGAAGTCGATCCTGAATCAATTTAACCTTCTCCAAAGCATCCTGAACCAAGTCTGTACCCAATAGCCTAGCCACACCCGGCTCAAACCAACCACCGGAGACCGGCACCGCCTACCATAGAAAGCCTCAAATGGGGCCATCTGAATGCTCGACTGATAACTGTTGTTTTAGGAAAACTCTGCAAGTGGCAAGAACTGATTCCAAGAACCCCAAATATCCATCACACATGCTCGAAGCATATCCTCGAATATCTGAATAGTGCGCTCGGACTGTCCGTCCGTATGAGGGTGAAATGTTGCACTCAACTCCACTCGAGTTGGGAAACTCATGATGTACGGCTCTCTAGAACTGCAATGTAAACTGCGTACCCCGGTCAGAGATGATCGATACCGGCACGCCATGAAACCTGACAATCTCGCGAATGTAAATTTGAGTCAGCTGCTCCGAAAAGTAAGTAGTCACCACTGGAATGAAATGGGCTGACTTGGTCAATCTATACACAATCACCCAAACTGCATCGAACTTTCTCTGAGTTCGTGGGAGTCCAACAACAAAAACCATATTGATCAGCTCCATTTCCACTCTGGGATCTCTAGATCCTAAAGCAATCCACCTGGCCGCTGATGCTCATACTTCACCTACTGGCAATTTAGGCATTGAGATACATACTCCACTATGTCCTTCTTCATTCTCCTCCACCAATAATGCTGCCTCCTGTCCTGGTACATCTTCACAGCACCTGGATGAATTGAGTACCGCGAACTATGAGCCTCCTGGAGAATCAGCTTATGCAAGCCATCTACATTGGGCACACTTAGCTTGTCCTACATCCGTAATACACCGTCATCTCCAATAGTGACCTCCTTGGCATCGCCGTGCTGAACCGTGTCCTTGAGGAAAAGAAGATGGGGGTCATCATACTGACGCTCTCTGATACGATCATAAAGAGAAGACCGAGAAACTACACAAGCCAAAATTCGCCTTAGGTCAGAAACATCCAATCCAATAAACTGGTTGGCAAAGGCCTGAATATCCAAGGCTAATGCCCTCTCTACTACTGGTAGATATGCTAAGCTGCCCAAACTCTCCGCCTTACGACTCAAGGCATTGGGTACCATATTGGCCTTCTCGAGATGATATAGAATGGTGATATCATAGTCCTTAAGAAAATCTAACCACCTCCGTTGCTGCAAGTTAAGATGCTTCTATTTGAACAGATGTTGTAGACTCTGGTGATCGGTGTAGACCTCATAAGGGACACTGTACAAATAGTGTCGCTAGATCTTCAAGGCGTGAACAATAGCTGCTAGCTCGAGGTATAGACAGGATAGTTCTTCTCATGCACCTTCAGCTGGCTAGACGCGTAGGCAATCACCCTACCGTCCTGCATCAACACCGCGTCGAGACCAATGCGCGACGTATCACAATACATAGTATAAGACCCCAAACCTGTAGGCAGTACTAACACTGGGGCTGTACTCGAAGCAGTCTTGAGCTTTTGAAAGCTCTCCTCACACTACTCGGTCCACCTGAAGGGAGCACCCTTCTAGGTCAATCTGGTCATAGGTGCTGCGATAGATGAGAAACCCTCCACAAATTGACGATAATACCCCGCCAAACCAAGAAAACTCCAAATCTCCGTAGCTGAGGACAGTCTGGGCCAACTCTGCACTACTTCAATCTTCCTTGGATCTACCTTGATCCCCTAACTTGACACCACATGACCCAAAAATGCCACTGAATCTAGCTAGAATTCACACTTGAAAAATTTTGCGTATAACTTCTTTTCTCTTAAGGTCTGAAGCACAGTCCTCAGGTGCTGCTCATGATCCTCCCTACCCCGGGAGTACACCAGAATGTCGTCAATAAACACAATGATGAACGAGTCAAGATAAGGCTGAAATACACTGTTCATCAAGTGCATGAATGTTGTTGGGGCGTTGGTCAGCCCAAAAGACATCACAAGGAACTCATAATGTCCATACCGAGTCCTAAAGGAAGTCTTGGGGATATATCGCTCCCGAATCATTAACTGATGATAGCCTGAATGCAAGTCGATCTTAGAGAACACTCTGACACCCTGTAGCTGATCAAATAGGTAATTAATACATGGCAATAGATACATGTTCTTCACTGTAACCTTGTCCAACTAGCGATAATCAATACACATACGTATAGAATCATCCTTCTTCTTTACAAATAAGACTGGAGCACCCCAAGGCGACACACTGGACCAAACGAAGCCCTTATCAATCAACTCCTGCAACTGTTCCTTTAACTCTTTCAACTCTGCTAGGGCCATATGATAGGGTGGAATAGAAATGAGTTGAGTACCCAGTAACAAATCAATACCAAAGTCGATATCTCAGTAAGGCTGCATGCCCGAAAGATCCACCGGAAATACATCTGGATAATCCCTCACTACCGGAACTGACTCAACGGTAGGAGTATCAACATTGACATCCCTCACAAAAGCTAAATAAGTATTACACCCCTTCTTAACCATATGTTGAGCCTTTAGAAATGAGATAACTTTGCTAGGAATATAATCTAAAGCACCTCTCCACTCTATTCGTGGTAATCCTGGCATAGCCAGCATCTCGATCTTGGCGTGACAATTGAGAATAGCATGATAGGGCGACAACCAGTCCATGCCCAAAAAAATATCAAAGTCTACCAAACTGACAACAATAAATCGGCTCTGGTCTCAAAACCACCAAGAACAAATAAACACGACTAATACACATGGTCAACAACAATGAATCTCCCACATGTGCAGACACATAGAAAGGAGAACTCAAAGAACCATGGGATATGCCCAAATACGGAGCAAAATAAGATGACATATATGAATAAGTGGAGCCTGGATCAAATAAGACTGATGCATCTCTATGACAGATTGGAACAATACCTGTAATGACAGAGTCGTATGCAACTACCTCTGTCCTAGTAGGAAGAGCATAATATCTGGCCTGGCCTCCCCCTCTAGGGCGACCTCTACCTGCCCGACCTCCACCTCTAGCTAGTTGTGCAGATGGGGTGGTAGCTGGTGCAACGACCATGGACTAGAAGCCTGAGGACTCGGTATACTACGCAGAGCCTGAGTAGTCTATGGAGGTGCACCTCTCCTGAGTCTGGGGCAATCCCTCACCATATGATGAGTGTCACCACACTCAAAACAAGCTCTCCGAGGATGGGGTTACTATGGCTGGCTCGGAGCTGATCGGCTAGACTGACTGCTGAAAGCACCCCGTACAGAAGGCGCACTAGATAATGGCGGTGTATAATAGAGAGCCTGCGGCCTAGGAGTGGCTACAATACTGCTGGAAGGTGGAAGTGCTGAATTAACGGGGCGACTCAAATAGCCCCTACCATGACGAGCTGTAATTGGGGCATGGGTACCATTGTATGTGCCAAACTCTCGAGACCTCTTGCCTCCCTCTACTCTCTCTCCCGAGTCAGCATACCCTCCAATCTCCTAGCAATCCCCACTACTTGCTAGTATGCGATGTCCATCTCCAACTCTCGGGCGATGCTAAATCTGATACAGGGGTTGAGCCCCACGATAAATCGACGGACCTGCTCTCTAACAGTAGCAACCAAGGTTGGTGCATGCCTAGCCAAATCACTGAACCGGATCGCGTACTCTGACACGGTCATAGAACCTTGGTGCAATAGCTCAAACTCTGCACGCCATGCATCTCTGAGACTCTGGGGGACATACTACCTCAAGAAAATATCTGAGAACTGAGTCCAAGTGAGTGAAGCTTCCTCGCCCGGACTACCCAACTCATACGCTCCTCACCACTGATAAGTTGCTCCCCTAAGCTGGAACGTAGTGAAACCAACCCCAGTAGACTCCGCAATACCCATAGTACAGAGGATATGGTGGCACTCCTCAAGAAAACCCTGGGAATCCTTCAACGCCAAGCCACTGAAAGTAGGAGGGTGGTACTTCTTGTACCTCTCGAGCTTGAGCTGCTCCTCCTCAGAAGCTGCTGCTCTAACTTCGGGCTGAACTGGGGCTACCGGCTACACTGGTATGACCTCTAGGACCTGGTCAACCTGGACATGCTGCTCTGGGGCATGGGTGGCTGGAGTCTATGCTCCTCCCCCGGCCTGAGATGTAGCAGGAGCAAGTTGGATCAACCCTGCCTGAGTTAAAGTGCCAAACATGCTCAGAAACTGGGCGAGAGTCTCCTACAGAGCTGGTGCAGTAAAAGGCGTCTCAGGTGTCTGTGCTCCAACTGTAGATACTGGTGGCTCCTGTATAGCAGCTCGTGCGGGTGCTCTGGCTACACCATGTGGACGTCCTCGGCCTCTACCTCGGCCCCGGCCTCTCACAGCTCTAGCAGGGAGTGCGGGTGTCTGGTCATCTGATCTGGTTGTACGTGTATTCACCATCTGTGAGAGAATAGAAAGACAGAAGTTTAGAATCCTGAAGTCAACAATTTTGCACGACAAGAAATCAATGAAATGAAGCTTTTCCTAACAGTTCCATAGCCTCCCGAAGATAAGTATAGACGTCTTCGTACCGATCCGCGAGACAAGATGTACCTGGAGTCACAAGCTCTAGATACAAAGTTGCACAATCTTGTAGATCAATCTCTCAAGAACATAAAGAAGCAAGGAAAAGAGGGGATAGAAGGGGACTCTGAGGCCTGCGGACATGGGCAGGTGTATTTTGAAATCTCCGATAAGCAAGTCACTCCATACACTAACACCGAGGCTGATAAGATGTACCTGGATCTGCACAAAACATGTGCAGAAGTGTAGTATGAGTACAACACTACGGTACCCAGTATGTGCCAAGCCTAACCTTGGTAGAGTAGTGACGAGGTCAGGTCAAGGCTCTACTGAAAATAATAAGAAATAAGGCAAAAAATATAATGATATAATAAAATGATAGAGAAGTGAAACAATAAGAATTTACGGAAGGTAACAACACGAAATCAAGAAAAAAGACAAATACAACACGAAAGGAAGCAAGAATCTTACAAGTTAAGGAAAACAACAACAAATAATACAGTAAATAGAGGAAATCAACAGGGCAACTCCCGAGGTACAACCTCGTAGTCCCAAAAGTAAAATATCTCACAGTCTTTCCTTATATCACCGCGGGATCCTATATATTTGGTTTTTGAAAATTATTTCCCCGAAATAGCATCTCGCGTTGTAACCCACCTTATCACACCGCATGGCTTCTACTAGTTCCCCTACTAGCCACGCGTATCAACCCACCTTATCTCACCGCATGCGTTTCAACACCCAGACATTATACCACCGCATGTGTATCAATAATCACAATGGCATGGCAGAAACCTCGTGCAACAATAACAACCGCACGGCAGAAACCTCGTGCAACAATAACAACCGCATGGCAGAAACCCCGTGCCAACAATAACAACCGCACGGCAGAAACCCCGTGCAACAATAACAACCATGCGGCAGATACCTCGTGCAACAATAACAACCGCACGGCAGAAATCTCATGCAACAATAACAACAGCACGGCATAAACCTCGTGCACACAACCAAACAATCACCTCAACAATAACACGAAAGCCAAACACAACAATTGAATAAATGATATTCTAAGGATAGCAATTTTCAAGTAAAGAATTTCCATAGTTAAGTAATGAATATGGAAATCAAGAAAAGCAAGTAATTCAACTATACACGTGATACAAGTTGCAAATAGGAGATAAGACAAGTAGACACGTGAAATTAGGCTAAACATGATGACTATAACAAGCTAAAGTAGCTCAATTAAGGCATGAAAGGGAAACTACGTAGCAAAAATTGGAATTTTTACATTTAGCCCATGTACGCACTCGTCACCTTGCGTACACGGCCTTCATATATCACAAGTTATCACCACATTACCAAATCCTAAGAGGGGATTTCCCCCAAACAAGGCTAGGCAAGTCACTTACCTCAAACCATGCTCAATCAATCAATTAGAAGGCCCTTCCCACGATTTTCCTTCTCTGAATGGCTCCAATCTAGCCAAAAACAATTACACTATAAATATAACTATAGAAAACTAATTTAGATAATGAAATTATGATTTTTATAAAGAATTGGAAAATCATCCCATAAAGTCAAACGGAGCCCGTGCCTCGGAACCCGACGAAAATCATAAAATCCGAACACTCATTCGATATCGAGTCCAACTATACAAGAATTATTCAAATCCGATCCCATTTCCCCTTTCAAAACCCAAGAATTTGGTCTGAGAACTTTTACACCTTTTCCCCAATTTTTTAACTCAAATCCTTGTTTGCTCTGATGATGGATGTACTGACGCGCCACATCCAAGGGGAGGTGCCGTGATGCTTGCTATTTGCAGATGATATTATATTGATTGACAAGACGCGAGATGGTCTGAACACACAATTAGAGGTATGGAGACAGACCCTAGAATCTAAAGGTTTCAAGTTGAACAGGACCGAGACAGAATACTTGGAGAGTAAGTTCAGTGGCGAGACTTAAGAAAGGGAAGGGGAGGTGAGGCTAGACTTGCAGGTCATCCCTAGGAGAGGGAGTTTTAAGTACCTTGGATCTATTATTCAGGGGGATGGGGAGATTGATGAAGATGTCACACATCATATTAAGGCGGGATGGATGAAATGGAGACTCGCTTCTGGTGTTTTGTGTGACAAGAAGGTGTCGCCAAAACTTAAAGGTAAGTTCTATAGAGTGGTAGTTAGACCAACGATGTTGTATGGGGCTGAGTGTTGGCCAATCAAGATCGCTCATGTCCAGAAGATGAAGGTTGCAGAGATGAGGATGTTGAGATGGATGTGCGGGCGCACCAGGTTAGACAGGATCAGAAATGAGGTTATTCGCTGACAAGGTGGGTGTGCCCCCTATTGAGGACAAGATGGGGGAAGCGCGACTTAGATGGTTTGGTCATGTGAGTAGGAGGATCACAAACGCCCCAGTGAGGAGATGTGGAGGTTGACACTGAAGGGCCTATGGAGAGGTAGAGATAGGCCAAAGAAGAGGTGTGGAGAGGTGATTAGGCAAGACATGGTGCAGCTTCAGCTGACCAGGGACATGACCCTTGATAGGAAAGTATGGAGGTCGAGGATTAGGGTAGTAGAGTAGGTAGTCTAGAGTGTTAATAACAGTAGTATTGGCATGCAGTCTCGCTTTCTGTTGGTAGTAGGTTTTTATGACTAACTGTTGTTTCCTTCATTGTTGATCACCTTACTATCTGGTTATTTTTATTCTGCTTTTATATGGCTTCTTGGTACTGTCCTTTCTTGTCTATATTTTCATTAATGTGGTGCCTATGCTTTCCTAAGCCGAGGGTCTATTGGAAACAGCTTCTCTATCCTTGCAAGGTAGGGGTAAAGTCTGTGTACACACTATCCTCCCGAGATCCCACGATGTGGGATATTACCGGGTATGTTGTTGTTGTTGTTGTTTCAACTCAAATCCTTAACTAAAAGAAAAATCGAAAATAGATTAGTGGAATTCAATCAAAAACGAGTTAGGAACTCTTACCCCAAAAATCCATTTGAAAATATTGCCTTAATCTGAGCTCTCAAGTCCAAATGGTGAAAAATGACATAAACCCTCGATTTGGAGTTTAAGTTCTACTCCAGTTAATCCTTCTTAGCGAATGCGGAAATTGCCTCGCGTTCACGAACCACAAAAATTGTTACTGCCCAGTTTCCTCTTACATGAACTCGAGGGGCCACTCGCGCACGCGGTGACCAAGGGTTCTCAAGCTTTGCGATCGCGAAGCCCTTTTCGTGAACGCGTAGAGCATGCGTGATTCTCACCCAAGCTGCCTTCCTCATCACGAGCGCGTAAAGCAGTCCGCGATCGCATAGCACCAAGTCCTGACTTCGCGAACGCGTGGCCATCTTCGCGAAGATGAAGGGTAAATTTCCAGCCATCTCTGAAGACTCTACGCGAACGCGGGAGCATCATCGCGAACGCGTGGAAGAACACCAGAACTGAGAAAAACCAGCAACTTCAGAAATTCTCCAAAGCTCCGAAATGCGCCGGACATGGTCCAGATCACACCCGAGGCCCCCGGGACCTCAATCAATTATACCAACAAGCCATAAAACATCATACGAACTTAGTCAAACCTTTAAATCACATCAAACAATACTAAAACCATGAATTGCGCATCAATTCAAGCCTAATGAACTTTTGAACTTCTAACTTTCACATCCGATGTCGATACCTATCAAATAACATCAATTGACCTCAAATTCTACACACAAGTCCTAAATGACATTACAGACCTATTTCAACTTCCAGAATTGAAGTCCAACCCCGATATCAAAAAGTGCACTCCCAGTCAAACTTTCCAAAAAATCTTCAAACCTTCCAACTTTCGTCCATTTACGCTGAAACGACCTACGGACCTCCAAATTATCACCCGTCACACTCCGAAGACCAAAATCACCATACGGAGCTATTGGAATTGTCAAAATTTCATTCCGGAATCGTCTTCACACAAGTAAAACTACGGTCAACTCCTACGACTTGAACTTTCAATTTAGCGACTGTGTCCCATTACACTTCGAAACTCACCCAAAACCAAAACCAAACATCCCGGAAAGTCACGTAACCACAGTATAACACAGAGAAGGAAATAAATAGGGGATTGGGGCTAATACACTCAAAATGATCGGACGGATCGTTACAAGAAGGCACTGACAAATCCAACTAGATGGGTCGAGGACCAGACGGAGACTACATATGTAAGTTTCATAACTATTATAACTTGAAATTAATTTTTATAATATTATATAGTTAATAATTTTCTATCTTCTAAATAAAGAGTCGCTACAAAACTAATATGGAGGAGTACACTCGGAGCTTGCCACTGAATGAGCAAAGCGAGCGACTACCCCTTTCAGATGAAGAAGCGCGGAAGATATGGTTGGATGTTGTCGGTGGTCCTAAAAAAGGGATAGCATACGGACTTTCAGAGAGATCATTTCGACACTATAGGGCTGGATTGCAAGGTATAAGGACTTCACCCAAGGCTAGGCAATTGATAGTTCGACTCTCTCGGCTATAGAGAAGAAGATCGCAAAGCTGACAGCAGAGCTTGAAGAGATAAAAACTAGAGAAGAAAAGAGAGATAAACAATTTGATACCCTTCATGTTCAGCTAGAAAAGAGGGACCAACAATTTAATGTCCTTCAAGGTCAACTGGCCAATCTTCTTGCTAGTGGTGCTTTCCCGATTCCCCGGTCTCGTGAGTCTTCCGTGTATGCTAGTCCTTCTCGTCGTGATCCTTCGAACCATGCTGATGATGAAGCTTCTAGTAGTGGAGATGGAGATGGAGATGGAGATGATGTACTACAAAACACTCATTGAATGATGTTTACTTTTAACTTGTGAAACAATTTTTTGTTGGGTATTTTGAAACTCTATAAATTTTGTTAATATAGTTTTGATAGATGTTATTGTTGTGTTATTGTTGTTATTTTTGTTGTTATTGTTTTTGTTATTGGTTGGATGGAAGCAATGTAATGTTGGCATTATAGGTGATTGGTTGTTAGTAGGTGGTGCAGCTGTAAACAGTTGTATGCCAAAAACTTACCCAGAAAATCGACCTCCTACCGACCGAAGTCGGTCGGAAATGTTCATTTAAATTTCCAGAAATTTTTACCGACCAACTTCGATCGGAATTTTTAATTTTAAATTGTATATATTTTAATAATACCGATCGACTTTGGTCCGAATTTAAAATTTTAAATTTTAATTATTTTAATATTACCGACCGAGTTTGGTCGGAAATAAACAATATTAAAAAAATAAATAGTTAAAATTCCGACTGAAGCCGGTTGCTAATTTAAAATAATTAAAATTATTTTCAAGAATACGGACTGAATTCTATCGATAAATTTATTTTGTGTCATATTATTTGGTCAAAGTGTGTTGAAAATTATCGACCAACTTCAGTCGAAAATATCGATCGTCTGTGATCGCCTCGCATTAGCGACCATTATTTTTTCGACGAACTGAAAATGGTTAGAAATCGATCGATTTTTGTTCAATTCCGACCGATTTCGGTCGGTTTTCCTAGACGTTTTTTGCTAGTTTTCTAGTAGTGATTGTAAGTATGATGCACACATACCCTTAAAATCCTCGATATGCCTCTGGTCACATCCAGAAGTATTGTGGCTCAATTCCTAATTAAGGGGCTTGGATTTTCGAATACACTTCTTGGTACTCTCTAGTGTGATAACATTGGTTCCATTTACCTCTTTCCGGATCCCATTTTTCATGGTCTAACCAATCATGTAGGGTTGGATTATCACTTTATTAGAGCAAGTAAAGACTGAAAATTTAGTCGTAAAATTCATATCAAGCACTGACCAACTCGCTGATATCCTCACAAAGATGCTGGAATTCGAAAGCATATCTTTATTTTCTTGACAAGCTGAACTTCAATGCCTTCAGCCATCAAATTGAGGGGATGTTAGGACTTGCCCTGATTTTCTTATCATAAGTTAAAATTTTCTTCTACTTGAAGGAAGAACAGAACATTAACCATAATTGATTTATTTTTCCTAAAAGAAAATATAGATCTTTTTCATATTTGACATATCTTTTTCTTGGAGAAAAAGGTTACGAACCTCTATAAATTGAGAATTCCTCCTTCACACTAATACATAACATCCACAATGTAGCCCTTACGAGAGTTATGTTTAGTGGGAGAATATTCTCTCAATTTGTTTTCTCTTTTATATTAGTGAAGAATGATATGCAGGTAATTTGACTAAATTATAATAAATTATTATGTCTTATTTAGTATATTTTTATTTGTCGTGTTGATTTATCGTCGCCAAATTTTGCTTTGTTAGTTTTTGCACGACGCCTTGTTATTTCGATCCCACCAAGTAGTTTCAGCGCTAATGATTCAATAAGGTTGAAGACAGATTTAATGTAGATTTTGATCAAGCTGCAACTAATTTGACGATAAGGAAGAATTTTGTCCAAAAAATATGAGTACTATATTTGGACACAAATTTTCAATCATATATTCAATATTCTAATGCTGCAAATAAAAATTATTTTTAACACATATTTACTTTTAACGCATGAACTCCATTTTTAACCATGCCCACTTTTGACACACGACTCTAATATTTTTAATTCGTGCTCAATTTTAATGCACACGGCTCCAAATTTCAAATTATACCCACTTTTAATCATGACAAGCAACAATAATGAAGATTATGTGAAGAAATCGGATCAAATATTATCAAGATAATTCAGGTCAACGGGGAGAATTGTTAGAATTTACCTAACTTTCACCATATTTGAATTGTCTTTGTTTGAAGGAAGAATAGAATATTAACCATAATTGATTTACTTTTCTTAAAAGAAAATACAATTCTTTTTTATATTTGACGGATCTTTTTCTTGAAAGAAAAAATGTCTATAAATTCCTTCACATTAAAACACAACATCCATGATGTAACCCTTACCGAACTTCCAATTAAGGGGACTATTCTTTTAAAAAACTTTTTTTGTTTTCTCTTTTATACTAATGGAAACAACCTCTTGCAGAAATACGAGGTACGCAAATTCTTGTAGTCCGACCCTTTCACGGACCGCTACAGAACTGCCCTTTTTCTCTTTTATACTAATGATAAATCATATATAGATCAACGGATCAAATCATAATAAATTATTATACCTTGTTCAATATATTTTTATTTGTGTTGATTTATCATCACCCAAGTTTACTCTGTTAGCTTCCTAATAGGGGATGTTAGAGAAAATGTTAGTTCCCTATGTTTCTCTACTTCTATTTCTCCGTTTCTGGTTTATTATCACCAATATAACATTATCTGGTAAATTATTGTGGTAGCTATCTGCTTCGTATCATGGTTATCTTCATAGTAAATTATACGCGGTTTATCTATTCTACGTGTCTCCTCTTTATAATGTTGATTGTGTAAGACTCTTTTTGAGGTTTCGTTAGAACCAAAAAAAAACGCAGGACAAACCGCCACTAGTGGTTGCTGCTGATGACATTGAACATTAATCTAAATCTGGACTAGCGCAAAATCCAGGGTCATCCACTGATTTAAGATTGACGCAGAGGAATTTCTAGGAATAAATAGTTAATTAAAAAAATTTGAGGGTCCACGAGAACATTAAAGAACTTGGTAGAATTACATCCTAGCATTCCCAAGTGTGCCTATCATAGGCGAGCCCCAAGGCTGTCTCAAGAAAACCTTTAACACACTTATCCCTAGCATTTTCACGTGGATTCAAAGGTTTAACAGGTATAAATGCCTTTACTACAGGAGAGGTGAGTCACTGAGACTACATTACGCCATAATAGGTTTTCTAACAATGCCACTACCTGATTTAGCTCATCTTTTTGATCAATTATAAACTTAATTGTCATAGATACAAAAAAAAAAAAAAAAAAAAAATTTAATTGGATGTCCTCTAAGGGACACAAATACAACAGATCACCTCTGATTTTTTAAGTGCACGGGATAGCGGTGGCCGATCCTAGCAAAGGACTCAAACACGACCTTGAATGAGGGTCATTGCTCTAGCTACCGGAAGTTGCACCAAATCGAAGACCAGGACACATAAAATGGAAAAGAGAATAGAGGTGATGAATATCATTACTGTTCTTTAGCCAAGTGCAATATTAAACAGCGATTCTTTACTCTTACAAAACAAGGTCGAGCTTTTGACTCGTAGTCATCCACCCAAACCCCGTAAAATCTGAGACTAGCAGATCAGTTTTTATCTGCAGATCCAATCAAGATGCCATCGAAATCACTTTCTTTCTAGTATACATACTAGGTGAGTGCCTACCAAGGCTGAAGCGAATGAGAACAGCGTAACTTTTTTGCCTCTAACCTTCAGATACATCAACATTCTTCACATTCTCTCTCATATTGCTATCCTTTTCCACCTCAGTCTCGCACAATCAGATTATAAAAGAGAAAACAGAACATATTGCCATTGCATATGTAGGAGAATCTTTTAAGAGCTGAAAAAGTACAGTACTCATGTAGCCATGAATTACAGCCCCCGATATCAACGACCGTACAAAAGTAGAGAACTGTCAGGACTCCCAACTTAAAAAATAATGGGTCATAGTCCAGCAGAAACATTAAGGAAAAATATTAAACCGGAATTTGTCTTTGAAACTGGCATCAGAACATTAGAATGTCGATGCAGCACAGTC
Organism: Nicotiana obtusifolia; assembly: GCA_002018475.1. Taxonomy (NCBI): domain Eukaryota; kingdom Viridiplantae; phylum Streptophyta; class Magnoliopsida; order Solanales; family Solanaceae; genus Nicotiana; species Nicotiana obtusifolia. The sequence continues at coordinate 133,435 of MCJB01006480.1, forward strand.
AGCAAACTTCTATGGGAAGGAAATGGCCAACAAAAATAAGGGCCATTTCCTAAAGATACCTTTGGTTAAAAACAGAAAGTTCTGGTTAAAAACAGCCACTTTAAGAGACCCCATTTATCTACACCTACTATTAGAAGTCAGTTCAACATTACGCCCTTTCTAATGCATCACGCATGCTAGTCACAAGATTCTCCTTTCCAAGAATTCTACTCAACCTATAAACTACTGTAATATCTACACCGGAGTTGCGTACTTCCAAGATATCACTCTTTCATCCGTTAAATTCTGTTTAACCAGTGAAATTCACATATAAAGGTCAGATTACCTGAAATATGAACTAATAAACAGTCTTACCCCAATATCAAGCGGCCCATTCCCTCCTCCAATAGCATGAAGAGCAACAGTGATTGTTGAAAGAAGCCGTAGAGTCACAGGGAAAACAGCAGGTTCAACCTTTGCTGTACAAGAGAGACCAGATTTTGAAGCATCTCTAATCTCTAATACACCACTCCCTTTCCTATTATCCAGTCCACATAAATCCAATTCTTGGTTCAGCTCGCATGGGCTCACAATGAGTGCTACTTCTTCAAGTGACCTGCACTTCCCTGGACTACCCCTCCTGTTAAAGCGCTTATTCGTAGACGGACTAAGTACCAATGTCGAAGTAGCCTCAAGCCACTCCACAGTCAGTCCCTCTACTTCATCATAGTATATGCGGTGTTCAGTCTGGAAGTATGTATCAATATAAACAAGACATTTTGAGAATAGCATATACATAGCAAGCATAATCTGATGCAGAAAACTGGTCCTAAAGGAAGCTTCTGGATTGTAAATACAACTCCCTCTGTTTCAATTCATATGACGTAGTTTAACTCGGTTTAGGAGTTTAAGAAAGTAAGACTTCCAAAACTTGTGGTCATAAAAATGTTATAACATTTGTATGGCTATAAAAGCTTCTCACTAAGCGAAGATGAGAAATTTAAAGTTAAATTGTTTCCAAATAGAGAAATATGTCATTATTTTAAAACGAACTGATAAGGAAATAGTGTCACATAAATTGAAATGGAGGGAGTAAATAGATCAATCAATCAAGGTAAAAAAGAACTTACGGCTAGCTTGTGTATGTACAAGGACATGAATCGTGGTCCCAAACCCATCACTCTTGCTTCTGAGTACAATACCTGCATGGAGGATAACACATGAATAATCAAAGGACTATTCTCATCAGTGCAAATTTGATAATGTACAAGGATGAAAGTACGTGATCTGAGGGCTATTTTCATCGTGGAAATTTTGATAAAGAGCAAAGAAAAGGGTTATACAAGTAGTCAGGTTCTATTGTCCTCACATCTTTCCCATGTGTAGCTATTGCAACATACTAGAGACAAACTTAGAGCACAACAGTACACGATATCATTATTATCCTGCCATTTAGCCCTTTTCGGTTTAAAGTGATGATTGACACACGAGTGAAAGCTTTGATAAAGTACGAGAGGAAGAAAATTACACAGTATTCAGGTCCAGCTATCCTCACTTCTTTTCCATGTTAAGCTATTGGAACTTTCTAAAAACAAACTTGCAGCATAGTTAACACTTAACAGTACAAGGATCTTCATTGTTCTTCCACTTTGCCCTTCTGTTTTTAAATCATGATTAATTGCATGTCCCCATTCTGATAGCATCAAATAAGTTTTCGATTTCATCTGAGAGGAATCACAGAATCACCAATGTTTTGTTTGGGAAGGTGCGAAAAGAACAGTAGGCAAGCCACCCAAAAAAAAGGAAAGAGAAAAAAACTGATACAATGAACGATATTTTGTTTCATTAATGAAGAACCTAAAACGATGGCAAAACAGAGAGGTATTATCTAAGTTTCTACTGTATTTCCTGTTCATCCATCTAAACAAAAAACAGAAAAGAAAATTTTCATATCCTCCTCCCACTTCTTCTTCCAACCAGTTCCAGACGATGCTGTGAGCTGCTAAATTTTAGAATGTCTCTAGACCTGTATCTTTGTTATTATCCAATAGATATTCTAATGAATAAAGTAGCTTAAATTACATGATATTATTAAGTTTATCTAGCATTCTGTTGCTCCTCGGGCTGTAAGTTCAGCCCTTAAACTGTCTCTCTTACACCCTACTTTACTGAACTTCCAAATTTCTGCATGCTCTTTACTCAAAATATAACAAGCTTATGTGTTTGCCAAATTCTCAAAAATACTGCCAAGTTGAGGCCATTGGCTACCCCTTTTTCAGTGGCTGAAGTTCTTGAGATCTATCACTTACAAACATCTAGGTAAGACCTGATAGCATTTCGCGATTCAAGCAATACGGTGCAAAATTGCAGCCGCCCTGATATAGCCTCGAACCATCAAGAAACAACGCTCCCCCCACCCTCCAACACGGCACACCACAAACATGATATTTGTCAATTATAAAGAAGCATTTAGCTTTAATTATTAAAGGTCATAACACCAATTGTTACCTCCAAATACCTTTCTTTTTGTTGTGTAAAAGTATAATGCTTTGAACATAATTTACATACCTTCTTTCCTTTTAGAAGTACCCACATGTAGAGTTTCTCCATAGCATCTTTCACGTGCCTGCTAGCCAACTTTCTTTCATTGCAATGGGAAGCAATACCAGCAAGAGTTTTTGCACATGGAACCTTATGTTTTGAAGCTGCTGCAGATAATGCTTCTTGACCTTCAGGTGATCCAATTACATCTTTATCAAAGCATACATTGGTCAAACATCTTTCGCGCGTCATTTCTCCCCCATCCGGATTTTGCAACAATTTGAGCTTCAGATACGCCTCTTCAGCTTCTAGAGCTGCAGCAAGCATCCGATGCACCAGAATATCCGGATAGCGCCTGAGCGGAGAAGTAAAGTGCGTATATAAAGGAACAGCAAGGGCATAATGACCCCTATCATTTTCATCTTCTACGTCTCCACTGCAGAAGTAAGCTGCCAACTGCATGGGTCTTGAGGCGTAAGACATAAGAATATCTGATAACACAGAATCATCTGTGAGCTCTTGTCTAATGCGTTCCAATGAATTATGGAACTGGCCAGAGGAAGATGCGTCCAATCTCAGACCATGTTTAGAGCAGAAGGACTCGAACTCTCTGAGCTTACGTAGGTTGGGTTCACGGTGCCTTCGCAACAGTGCACTAGAAGGGTAAGCTCTAGTTATAACTTCAGCAGCTGTCCTGTTAGCCAAAAGCATAAACTCCTCAACGAGGAAGTTCGACTCCTTCCTTCCACTGAGCACACTATCATAAGGTATCCCTTCTTCATCAAATAAGAAAACTATTTTGGGGCTTTCGAGTGATAAAGCACCATCCTCAAACCTTTTTTTCTTCAAGATTTTAGAGATCTCATAAAGGTTCTTGACAGATGTAACTACATCAGACCATTTAAAAAGGCCATGTAACACTGGCCAAGAACGTTCTCCTTTATAAGAACTTGGATCATCAAGCAACCCATCAATAATATCCTGAGCATGCTCATAAGAGAGCTTGCAACAAGATTGAATTATAGTGCGGCCAATCCAGCGCTGACTAACTTCCCCAGTGAGATTGATGTCCCAAAAAATAGAAAAAGCAAGTTTGCCCAACCCAGGATAAAGCGAACCCAAATTCTCAGAGAGCAACGGTGGCAACATGGGCAATTTACTTTGCAACAAATACACACTCGTTGATCTCGCTCGGGCATTTTCATCTAAAGCCGAGCCTGGTAGAACAAAGTATGAAACATCAGCAATATGTACCCCAACTCTAAAATTACCATCAGACAATCTTTCAACAGAGAGTGCATCATCAAGATCAGTGGCAGAAGCAGGGTCAATTGTAAAAACACAGAAATTTCTGATGTCTCTTCTACTCTGAAGCTCCTCTTTAGGTATTTCCCATGGGATACTTGGAAGACATGATAAGGCCTCTTGAGAGAATTCTGAAGAATCAATCGCATTTTCAAATAAGGTTGCAGCAAGCTGCGGCTCCACTTCTCCACCTCGTCCAAATATGTCAGTGACATGAGCTTCTGGAATATAGTTCTCTTCTGCCCAGCTTGCAATCCGTGCAGCTACTAGGTCCATCTCCAATGTCACATCACCAGCTTCCAATCTTTTCAAAATAAAGTCTGGCAGGCTCTTAAAGGGTACCATCATTTTTGGAAACCGAGGATCATTTGGTGTTAACAGGAGATACTGACAGCTCAAGGCAGTCGATAAATGTCTATTCTTCTTCGAGTCCCTTCTGTAACCTTCTCTACTCCACATCCACTTCTTGACACTGAGAAAACCAGTGATAGTGTCCCGACGAGGTGAGCCCTCAAGGATAGCAACAACGCTTCCTGTTGGTCGTTTAGATGGGAATGAATTCACAGTGATGGACAATCTCTCGGTCGCATGCAAAGCATCATTCATTTCACTAGAGCACCCAGCTATGGAAGGTTCCGACACAGCCAAATTATGTCCATTGACACAATCATTCTTAACTGGTAATTTTTCTTCTGGATTTGACACTTCTCCAAAGGATTGCCCACTTCTATCACATACTGCATTTTCTAAGGGGCTAGAGCAATTACCGCAGCTACTGGACTCAAAATCTGCATCTACCTTGTTCTTCCCTTTGCAATTCTCTCTAACGAATTCTGAATTGTCAGCCCCCAGCATACCATCATCTACCAAAGCGGAATTCTCAACACTAGCTGTATATCCTTTCATTTTAGTCCAAAGAGAAGGAGGATCAACTTCAATAGCAACAATGTCTCCTTCAACCTGCAAGAAAGTGAACAAAAGAAAATGTTATCCTGCAGAATGGCACACACTATAACTAATAAACAAACCGACACCTAAGAAATTAGGCAAGAAATAAAAGATACACCACACTTACGGCTCTGTTTTGAACTGCAGGTCCACTAATAAGAACATCCGCTCGCACACCATCAATTTTGCAATAGGCCTGAGAAGCAGGGTGTATATGATTATGAATCTCATGAAAGCACCAGAAGAACTACAAATTTGATGCATAACCAAAAATGGAGCAGCAAAGAGACCATGGCACATGTTACTAGAGATTACCTCAAGTCTATTGTGGGCATTGACACGAAACAATGCTTTAAAGATATGACCCCTCTGCAGAACAACAGAAACGTATCATCAAACTCTCATTCAACGACACATTCTTTTAATTACTTCATTTACCAATATACAAGTATTCAAGCACGTTATGAGGCTGACCTCTAGTGCTTTATGAACAGCTTCTGCTGGCCAATGTGAAGCAAAATATTTCCTCTGGGGGTAAGAAGCAATTGGCGGGTCTCCGTATACAATGGGATCTGGGCATGAACCTGAATATATTTGTCCACCAACACCAGGTGACAATGTTAGCTGCACAGGGAGACTTTCGCTCTCCGCTGCCTGTTCATTAAAATGCATCGTAGGCAACGAAGTAAAAGCAATGTTTGATGCTCTAGGAAATGAAAGCTCTTTAGATCCCTCATGATCAAGAACATCTCCCTTGAAATTCGATTCCCCAAGACAGACAGTCAGCGAACTACTTGCTGTTCCAAGTACAAGCTCAAAGAAGTGAGGAAATTACAAACTTCAGACTATTTCAAACCACAATCAAACTAGGGAAAAATACTTAGACAGCACTAAAAGGCAAACATGATAATTAAAAATTTGGTTAAATTAGTTACATCCATTGTCAAAGAAACCAAAGAGGAAGTACAATAGCTTGCAATAAAACATAAAGTGCAAATATAATTAACATATAAGAACAAACAAGAAGATAAATGCACGTCAACTCTAGCATCACGTTCTAGTTTTCACCAGACTAATGCGGTCCGATGAGACTAGCTACTCTAAGCACACATGTTATATAGTTCCTTTTGTTTTCAGAAACCGGAGTGAAGCAAGCATAAATGTATTAATATATGCACACACAGACACACTGATGGCTGAATAAATTTCTTTTTCTTAGACATTTGATTGTATATTGGATACAAGCCTGTAAATAAACGACTATGATTAATTCAACTGTGCTTGAAAGTCTTGCAAATTAATATTATATATAAATAGAAAGCACAATCACTAGGCAAGAAAACCAAAAATAAAGCAAAAAGTTTCACTAACAAAATCAAGAAATAATATAATTATGTTTGGAATTTCAGGTTCATATCCTACCGGATGCAAAAAACACTAGGTGATTTCTGGCTTGGTGAGCACAGTTATCACTGGTAGGATATACCAGTGGAATATAGAGGTTCACCGTCATCAAATAGTAGTAATGCCCGGCCAAATCCAATAAAACAATAACAACTGAAAGAACAGCGCAGGGGTGAAAACTAACTAGGAAATCCTACAAAATAAAATCAGGTAGAACAATAGTATAGAAAATTACGTACCTGTAGGAGGAGAGATTTGCTTAGATCGTCTAGATCGACGGTTCTTCTTCTTATCCTTAATCGGAGTATTATTACTGTCAACTAGTACAGCTGTCTGATTTTGGGTTTCCGCAACCACTTCACCCATATTCTCAAAATTTAAACCCACAACAGAAAACAAGTAAACGAAATGCGAACAAAAAAGAAAACAATCAATAAACAAGCATCTTCCGGTATAAAAATTGGGGGAAGAATAAGAATAAAAATAAAAATAAAATGAGAAAAGAAAGCGGGGTGAGGGAGGAATTACTACGGTATTTATATAATGAGTTACTCATGTATTAGCAGGGATATATTGGGGGGTGAAAGGAACGTGATGATTGGTCGGCGTAGCCGACTATTGATTCCTTTCATCCTTTGTCTTCTCCTCTTCCCATTTCCTTTTCTTTCTTTTTCATTTCTATTTTCCTTCTTTTTTAAATCTCTTTCTTTTCTTTTTTCCTCTCTTTTGCTTTGAGTTTGAGGGAAAGGAAAGGAAATGAAAGGAGCATTGGGTGGGATGTGAGGACACGTGGGTAACGACTAGGCTGTTGATGGTAGAATTTTGAAAATGGGGATCCGTATTTTCAGATTCCACAGTGTATCAAAATAATCTAATTAAATTGATAATGTGCAATTTATCGCTGTTCGGATTATTCTGTTAATAAATAACGATTTCGGATTAGATTATATCACTTTCCTCTTTTAAATGCACGTGAAAGAATGCTGATCTATTACTCGAGGGTAGGTTAGAGGTAAAATGTAATGCTGATATAAATATAACAGCCACATCAAGTAGGCTTGGATTTCAAAATCCATGTACACTTGATTCGTCATTTTGCCACCTCCATCTACTCATATCGAATTGTGGGCCTTCTAAATTGTCTTGTTCTTTTTCTCTCCACCAAAGCACAACTCATTTTCACTATGAACCTTCATGATATCCCCAATATACTAAGCTAAATTGGTCCATTGATAATTGGTAGAAAAGGTATTAAATAATGTGTAAATTATCTCATGTTTAGCTCTTGTTTGTGTGAATTTGGATGTTAATCACATTGATTCATGTTAATATAACATATTTTTATGCGTAGGAATGAGTTGAGAGCAATCGGGGACGAAACCGGGGAAGAAACGAGCCAAAACAAGAAGAATCAGACAAAGGAAGAAACCAGCCCACAGGCCAGCGCCCAGCGCTGCCTGTGGCGCTGGAACCAGTGATTTTTGGAGCGTTACTGCCTTCAGTCCCCTGGGGGGCGCTGGGCGCTGCTCAGGGGACTGATTTCGGGATTTTTTCCTACTTCGCCTAGAAGACCCCCAAGTCGACCCTAACCCTTCCCAACTCCTATATAAACACCCATAAACCTATCTAAGAGGGGGAGGAACGTGATTTTGGAGCAAAAGGAGGCCTAGGAACATCAACAACACAACAATTTCTCAGTTCATCAATTCAATCTAGTATCTTTATTTTAGTTTTTCATACTTAGTTATTTGGTTTTGTTGAACATGAGTGGCTAATCACCCCTTGTTCTGGGGTTGTGATTAGCCATGACTATTGTGTTTCTAACTTGATGATTTCGTTTTAATAGTTAATGTGGATAAGATTGTTTCTTTAATTCTATACTAATTTGCTTAATTGTTTTGGCCACCAATTAAGTTCTATTAATTATCTATGCTATGTTTGAGAAAACTAAGTCTAGATTAGAATAAGGATTGAAGAAAGCATGTTCTTAACTTTGTTAAAAAGAGCGGATTCGTGGTTAGGATAGGAATATACTTAATCACCATGCTTAATTATATAATCGTGTTCTTCATGCATTCTTGCTAGATTAATTCCATAGGAATATAGGCATTAATCTTGTTAGGAATAGACGAATAGTACTTCGGAAGACTATGAGTATCATTATCGATCAATTAGCAATCTTACATTAACTACATAAACGATAAGTCAATTAGAACGCATTAGGATTGGAAACAAAATCACAACCCTGAAATCTTTGTTTTATTGGTTACAAAATACATATTTGTTCCTTGCAATTCCTAGATTTAAATTAGAATTACAATTTAGAATAAACTATATACTAAACTTGATCTTTGCTTGATTAAATAACGATATTAGTTGTTATAAAGTAGTTAACTTAAGTCCCTTGGGTACGATAATCCGGACTCATTGTCCTATATTACTTATCGATCACGTATACTTGCGTGTGCGTAAGGGAGCAACAAGTTTTTGGCGCCGTTGCCGGGGACTTAAAATTCTGCTACTTCACAATTTC